>JACEOJ010000141.1:453021-467050 GCA_013761285.1 Campoletis sonorensis
TGAATCGACGCGAATGTCCATTAAAACCTTCGCGCGAACCACCGCATTTGTCGCGTATTATAACCGCACGCTGAGATATTACGTAACAATGAATTTATAAATTTGTTTCTTTTTTTTGTTATTCTCCAAAGTTCAATCTCGTCGTTTGCAGTTTTTGGAGCTGCATTAAAAATAATTAATATCACAACAATACTCTTCATTGGCGATGTTCTTTCGCGTTAATGAAATTTTCATTAATAACCGCGCGCTTCCGGTAAAGTGCATGCGGTAATACTCGTCGCACGTATTAGCGAATACAAAGTTTCTTGCTCCGTCGGTTGTTACTCGATTCAATGAAACACCATCATTTTATGTACCGCATAAACAAATTCAATTAAAATTAAATGAAATGACGAGACAAACGCGGGCCGGGTTGGTAAATCAATGCTTCCTTCCACGGACACAAATATGGGAAAATAATTCGAACGCGATATTAATGAAAATTCATACTGTACCGCAGCGCGGATGCGAGAGAAAGAACAACGACGCGTATATGTTGTAAAATATTGGTCGAAAAGAGTATTGTGAAAAAAAATAAAGTCATAAAAAAATGAAGTCATAAGAATTCGTGCTTTCCTCATCGCAATGCCACTGCGACGAAGAAATCTTGGCGGCCGCGGCGTGTCGTCGAGAGTAAGCGAGAACGAGCAAAATCGTTGAGATATTATTTTCTTCAACCGGGAGCTCACACTTCGAGGCATTATTTAAATTGGAATTACTTTTCTCATTATGGTGCATCCAGGGAGAAAATCTTTCGCTATTCCGATCTTACTTTTATAATTTACGTTGAAAGGGATTGAGATTGGGCTGGGAATTTGAAAAAAGAGTAGTAAGTTAATCTTTGACAGTTGGAGCTACCGAGCCGTCGGACTTTTATTCAAAGACCGCCGAGAGAATGAGAGATTGAGAGAAAGGGAAACATCAGCGGGAGGGTGTCATTTTTACGAATTTATCACGTCACAATATCTTATAAGCAAAACGTAATCAAATATCGATATTTTCAGAATACATGTTTCATGTTGTTTTCAAGAATACTCGCTGCAATTTAATTTCACTAATTAATTCCACAACTCGATCCCACACACTCCCGCGCATAACTTTGTATCGAAACGTCATTATATCGAACGTAGAGACGTCTACGATTCTCTGGATACGTACTTGATATGATAATGATTAGAATTATTATTAATATTACTATATTTATACAAATACAAAATCCTCCTAGAAGTATGAGACGTCGAAATGATTTTACCTCTAATAAAGTTGCGAGATAACAATTTAATAATCGCGTGTATTCTCGAAGAGGCGAAAGTTTCACGGAATTCCGCAGAATAAAAACGCGAGACCCTCTATTCCGTTGTCTCTTGTTGTCCGAGTAGATTTTTTTCATGCACGACGAGACGGAAAAGCACGAGAGATACGAGCTATTGAAAGCGTCATCATGATCCCGAATATGAGGTATTTTCACTCAATTTCGCAGTGCATTCTCCAAAGGTTTGGATAGAAACCAAAAAAAATTGAATTTTTTTATTATTGAAGATTGTGACAAAGTTCTTATCGTTTTTTTATTTTTTTGATACAATTTTTCAGTGAAAAATGAATAATAACAAATTTTCATGAAAATTATAGTCTTTTTCATTTTGTTTCCGAAAAACTTTTACAATTTTCATTCCCTGGGGCAGTTATAACGAAGTGGAATTATGTAAATGTCAAATTAGAAAAGCAAAATTTTATGAGTACAAACAACTTTAAAATCGGTGCGAATAGTTTTCTAAATTAATTACATCCGTGCACGCCATGTTATTTCAAGTATTTTTTAACCACCCTATAGCAATATCATGCAAAAATACTGATTCAAAATGTTGATTAAAAAATTTAATATAAATTTAACGCTTATGATGTTTCACAAACGACTCATCTAATAGGAATTTGTGGATGGTTACATGTGTTCATTCAATTTAATTAGAAAGAACTAATTTCGAGCGAAAGCCAACGTGACTCTTTAGGTTGTGCATGCTTACGCAGTGTTTGATGTATCAACGCAGCACCGATTAAATCCGATTTCAGGACGAGCTATTTTATTCGAGTACCGCCGCCGTTGAATTAGTTTTCCTCCTAAAATTCGTCAAGAAAATGAAGTTTTTCCTAAAATCGGCTTTCGCCGGTGATTTATGTGTAGAAATATAAATGTATCAAGGCTGTACGTGCGGTGCATGGATATTTAGTCTGCCGACATGCCATCTTTTTGCTCATCGCTAAAAAGCCCGCGAGGAGAATAATTAAATTTTATCGTTAATCCTGTATAATACCAGACGTCCGAGAGCTTGGTGAGCCGAGCTTATCGTTGGTCATCCGCGTTAACAGGCTACTCACATACACATATTTATTCACTAACACACACACTCCAACAACGCGTAATCTATCTCAACGATTTTTTACCATGGACAAAATTCTCCTGCTCATTGGAAACAATAATAAAAAATTTGCACGCGATCAAAAGCAATCGTCGGAAGCTTCTCGAAACTTGGTTATGTAACATTTGAAAGGTTGAAAAAAATGGTGAAACTTTATTGCTAATAATTTTAATAATGAATAAATTTTCGATCGTAAATTTTTACCGTGATTCGTTATGGTGGGCTAATATTTTTGAACGATGGTGTACACGTGGCTCAAATTCCTTGCGTTTTCCCGAGGCCAAATATTCTTCATACGGAAGTGAATTTTTTTTTTTTTTTCTGACCGTCCGAGAATGTATGAAATATTTAATTATTCTGGTTTCTTACACCGCATAACGATGTGTACGAGCAAAGGTTAAAGTTTAACACAAATCGTTTGGCTTGTCATCAAGACGAAGCGTCGTCAAACTTGATTTTTTCATGACAATAAGCCAACAGATCGTAGATACGTCCTGAAAAATGATTTCTCCACAAGATTACTCTACAATTCGAAACAATTTAATGCTTATGAACGTTTTGTACATGAATGAAGTATTGTAATTGATGAGCTACCTTTCTACGTTACGGAAACAAATTTGCGACATTGAAGAGTAAAAACGAAGAAAAAAAAAACGTTTCAATTGTTGTCTAATCAGTTCTGTAGTGAAACTCTTATCTGAAAGCGAGAATAGCGATGTAACCGTAGTTCTCGAGTCCTTTTCTCTCCACTTACTATATATACGCGTGTACTCGTGTGTCGCAGTCTTTTAGACGAACATATTGTTCCCTGTCTACTCCATTGTTTTGACTTACCTTGTCCCAGCCATTTGCAAGTTTACGTTCAACGATTGAGCGATAAGAGCAAAGAAGGGAATCGGGTCATCGCAAGAATGTACAGAGTGTACCAAGAATCGTCTTTCCGTTGTACAGCGAAAGTATATCGCTAAAATCTTCGAAAAAAAAGTTACTTTTCCACTTATCTGTCTGACTAATCCATTGACGAGGCGTTAAACTAAATTGAAATTAACGCGTATAAGACGGCGTTGATTGATGACAGAGTGCCGAAATTTTCTTTCTACCGATCAACCGGGTTTCATCGCTTCTTAAATTAATTGATAGATATTTTGATGGAGTCACAGTATTTGAAAGTTTCTGACCATCCTCGAAAAAGTAAGCGCGGTTTTATGGACATTCTGTATATACTCTAACTCATGGGAAGAACAGTCTTCATGACAGTTTGATAGTGCAAGCAAGTATTGTGTGTTGTCTACGCCGTAGATATGTGCACGAAAAGAAAAACGTTTGCGGAGACAAGAAGCGAGTTCAAGATAGCATGTAATTTTGAGGCCTATTCTCTCCCCCGCGTACTCACGGCATTCCATTGAATTCCCATGATCGTGATAATGTGTAGACTTCGCACGATCCTATCTTTGCTGGACCATTTTGGCATCTTTCTCGATCCATCGGGCAACTTGTTGCCCGCGCGAACAACAACAATTGATCGATGCAACCAGAAAAAGCAATTCTCCAGTTGTTTAGAGATTTGAATGAATTTACTTACATCCACGGATTAGAAAAAAATATTTTTATATATAAAAATAGCCGCATCTGTAAGGAGAATATAATATTTGAAAAGTTTGCTCTAGGTTCCTGAATCTTTTTGTCCACTCGCGTCTTTAAATTGTGTAAGACGCGGAAGCGTAAATTCGGCTAGGTTGGGTGGAAATAGTCCGGGAAGAGGATTACGAGATGGGAATAAGAGGGAAGAAAAGTGCCGAGAGCGATGATATCCTTCAGAAGGGAGAAGGTGTAACCAAGCGAGCTAGACGAGATTTCATTCAAGAAGATCAGTGGTCGTCTTGTATACATACGTATACATAAAACGTAGTATATACATGTAGTCGTCGGGGGCTCCATCCCACCAGGTCTTTTTCTTCCGGACGAATGAAGCCAGAGAACGTTTCCTCGCCACGTGAGCGATAAGGGTAATGTTTCTTCTAATTTTTTTAGACCGTCTTTTTACCCTAGTCCCCCTCCCTCCCTCTCTCTCTCTCTCTCGTTCTTTTTCTTCTCGTTTCCCTTCACCCACTTTTGCTTTCTTTCATCTTTCGATTCTCGCGTAACCTTCTTTCCTCCACGCGTCGATCTTCCGATCGTATATAATGTGCGAAGATAACGTAGCAGAGACCTTCCATATTGCGTTAAAATGACGTACGAACGAACCTCGTAACAGGAACAAAATTTCATCTCACAAGACGTCCTTGTTTGTTCGTATTTTGGTAGTTAAATAATTTCAAAAATATGGAAACTTTCAACTGAATAGTGTAAATAGCGAAATTTTTTTTATTCGTTGATAAAAATTGTTCGGTTTGACCAAAAATATTTCTGTGAATCCATAAATATGTATATGTATAAAACGTTCCTACTTTATATAACATGGAAAGATACATATTACATGTAATGCGCTATATTATATTCTTTATAGGCAGAGCAGAGCTTTAGGTAAGATTCCATAAGAGAAAGGGTGAAGAAGATCGGGGCCAGAAAGAATAAAAAGCGAACGAACGTTGAATTCTCCGAGCTCACGTAGTTATAACACATTTGAAAAAGTAGATACGGGCTTTTTCTGTTTGATACAATCGCCCTTCAATTTTTGACCGAGAACTTGGAAGAATTTTTGTTGCAGAACAAAATACGAGTATCATCTATCATTGATTCGAATTTAAATCAATTTTAAAAACAGTTTTATAGGGATTCTGTATTGAGAACATTATCATTTTTAGGATAATGCTTTAATTATGCCGTTGAAATATTATGCAAAAAAAAAAAAAAACTTTTTTTTAAGGTGAAATTCCCTATACATTTGTATGTCTATATACATATACGTTGAATACACTAAAGTTATACGTTATTGCAGCTCTGTAGGTTTTCGTCCCTCCTCTCTTTCTCTCTCTCTCTCTCTGTCTTTCTCTAATCTTTTCGCTTTTCTCTTTTCTCCGTGTTTGTGTACTTTTCATGTTACGCGAGTTTACATTTGTGTGTCGGACGATTGCGTTAAAATGTTTGTGTGTGTGTGTTCGCGCATGTATGCTGGCCAGATCTCTCCCTTGCTCCGTCTCTCGTCCGTCCGGACTCAATGTTCTGGAGGAAATCGCTGACTTATGCCTTCGCGGCGAAGTCATAGGTACCCCGACATTTTTCCCTTTTTTTTTCATCCTTTTTTTCCACCAACCTCATCCCCCCCGACGTACTTGGTCTCTTTTTTTTTTCTTTTTCATAACCGACGAGTCGTCTGGGTGCGGGTGAGATCGAGGTTGGGAGACTCTTTTACATTGTACCCAGATTTCAGCGATTAATTTTCCCCCCATTGTGTCTCGTGGACTGTGGCAGCGCCCTCTAGCGTCCTTCCTCTTTCAACCAACGATCCACACTGGTGTCAGTTCTAGTCTTTCTACCTCGGCCCCCCCCTCCTTTTTTTTACAGCTTTTTCACTCTTCCTCGCACGTTTGTCGATCTTTTCCTTCCTCTCGGTCTACCTTCTTTATCACTCTTTCCATATCCATTCGCTTTCGTCGTTTGCTTTCCCGCTCGATGATCCCGCGCTGCGCTGCGCCCTCTCGCGTTTTAGTCCCTTTTTTCTTCACCCCAATCATATCCTCCCTCCTCGCCCCCTTTTTTTCTCTCTTTGTACGTATACTTGCGATAACTATATACATCGCTATGTGCATATATACGAGTATAAATATGTGTGCATCCGAGCAGGATATCACTCTCTTGGAGACCAGCCCGAGCAATGCATACTCCGCATTTTCCCATTGGCAAACACTCCCTCGACTAGTGGGTATTAAAAACTATATCCGCTCTAATGGAATATCTATAGTACCAACTTCCCGGGGACCTGGATTTCGACTCGATGCTTGACTTCCTCGCAGAATTTGCAATCGCGGAAAACATGACACAAATTTGACACGAAAATTGCAGCGAACCAACTGTAAAAATATGTTTTTTAGCGCGTTTTTAAAATCTTGTATAGAAAGAAAAATCATTTTTTGTTCAGCATTGATTGATCGTCATTTTAGTAAGCGAGAGAAAGTGAATCGAGAGTAATAGACATTTTATTATCAGAATTTCAGCTTAAATTGTTAAAAAAATAAATGCAAAGGACCAAAGTTTAGTTCTAATGTAAATACCAATAGATAAAAGAACGTATAAAATAAAGAATGTGGTACTTTGTACATTTCAGCGTTGCATATAACAGGATTCTTCGGTTTGTAAACTTATCGTTGCCGAAAGAACAATGATTGGAATTCTTGAGACCTAGTTTTTCTCTCTAACAGTGGGAGACTGAAAATTTCAAGAAAATGCATGGAAATTCATGGAACATTTCCTCGTTTTCAAAATTTGTTTCTTTTCCCTTCGCAATGAAAAAAACAAAATAAAAAAATCTTTATTTTTGTAGTTTTTTTTTCTTCATTATATCGCGAGGTGCAGAAATTGTTGAGATTGCAAGAACGGGTGACAAAACGATTGCGAAGAAGAGAAAGCAGCCTCAGGCTGTAATATATACTCTTTTCCTTCTTCCTCTTCCTTGCCATTTCTGTCGCATCTTCTGCCATGCACGTTATTGTTTTTGTTTGTATGTGTATACATATATATAGAGAAAGATCTCAAACGCCACCATAATGTCCGGGAGACGATATCGTATCTTGAAGAAACCAAAAAACTTTTTCTCCTTTCATTTTCTATACACAACACTCGACATTTTCGTGGTGTAATGCTGAAGATTGCACTAACTCGAGCTATGGAACTGAATACGAACGTGATACGACTTCGCTACACGAAATAAAACTGCAATAATAATAATGGAAGCAAAAACAAATAGCGTCGAGGGCTACTGCTTAAAAAAACTTAATTTCAAAGGATAAAAGGTGTTCAAAAAATGAACGTGAAAATCGTTGAACCCTCAAAAATATGCATTTTCTATTTTAATATTCAATATATTGAAGACAGAAGATCTCCTCTTCCGTTCCTCTCTCTTTACCCCTTTTTCTCTCAGTTTTTTATCTCTTTAGAAAACCTAACACCATAAAACGGCAAGATTTCAGCGAGATTGAAATCGTAATGCGGTGGTGTTTCCCGAATGGTAGACTGTTTGCGGCATCGGTATCGTGTTTCTTGTATATACACTCTCGTATAAATGTATGATATGTATTGTACAAGGGCGTTTACACGAAGCGAGCGCAGAAAGTACAAATGTGGATAAAGTCGGTGGCGCCACGTGTAGTACAAAACGCCGCCACCGTTAGGCACGGCTAGCGCCACGAGTAGCGGGCCTCAGACTTGTACACAATGTCGATTTAAGCCACGATTTACCCTTTCCCGCGTCAGCCTATTTCTGCTAGTAACCATAACTTTTGGACAATGTGCGTTCCCTCGTAAACTAGGCGTCACGTTTGTACCTACGTACCGGATGCTTTGTGTCTATGTACACTCGACCATTTACGTGTGGCTGTGCCGCATCAACACACTCATGTACAAAATAATGTTTATATGTTGTTTTGCCGTCTCCTTATTCACCCAAATCCAAGTTGAAGTAAGACTAATTACCCCTAATTACTTCGGTACAAGCACCGAGAACGTGAACTAGAAAAAAGTTCCAAAATCTATAGTGAAACGGTGAAAATCCTTCGATCGAACTTAAATAGGGCTTGACCACCTTCGAGAACGTCATTTACAATATTTGCTGGGAAGATTTGTCAGGTAGCTGTTTTTTTCGTGTTTGCTTTCGACAAGTTGTTTGTACATCATTGAATAAACATGTTGGGTCATGGAGCGTTGGTTAATCGATTTTTCTACCTCTTGCTAATAAGTCGTGAAATATTCACGAGCGCGGTAAAAATTGTATGAAGTGGTGACGACGCAAAGGGAGAGAGAAAGAGAAAGGAGAGCAGAGGCGAAAAAGATGTATTAAAAGAAACAATTCACTTTCAACGTTTTTCCAATAGTCTTGACTGCCTCGCTTGAAAAACATTTTTCGAACCTAAGAGGTCACTTGATTTTTTTGTTGATAATTTATAGGTTCATAAAATTAGTTGGCTATTCTTAATTGAGTTTTTTGCTTCATCAGCTAATTTATGAAAACATTAACAATGACAGACACAAATGTACGATGATTGAAGAAAATCAATAATTGTATAAACATAATTTGATGAAATTTCATCGACCTCGAGGGGCAACGTTAATTATATTTTTTTAATTATTGGACGAATGCTCGTAAAAAAATATTAATCGAATGAAAATAAAATGGTCCAGTTCGACATACTTATTCACATATTTCTCAGAAAAATAAATTCATCCTATTTTAATGAAACTAAGCCAATTACACTTTGATTTGGCTGAATTGCGCTTCACTGCGAATGTTGGAATAGCGAGGGTACATTTTTATATTTTTTTCGTATCCGGAATATACGTGACCATTTGTTCCAATCAATTTGCTGGAAACTTGATAAAGTTTTTTCTTTCCGACACTCTCATCTTCTACGGTATATGCAATAATAATAATGATGCTTAACGAGAGAGCACGAGCTCTTGAAGAATAATCTGTAAAACTTTGTTCGTATTCGGTATACTCGAAAGGACGGTTCACTCGGAAACATTTACTTTTTTTTTCGCATCTTCCTTTTATCCCATTCTCGCATAGGGCGAAATAAGGGACGATGCAAACTGGAGAAAAGCGAGGTACGAACCACATGCATTTATATGTACTTGACTTTGATAATGCTCGGTGAGATGAAAAAAAGCGAGGAAAATAAAAGGGCGAGAAGAGGGAGGTAAAAAAAAGAGAGAAATAAAATTCGTGTGCAGGAATAATATTTCGTTGATATGTCAAAAGTTGCCACAGCTGGGTCACACGAGGAAAATCTTTCTCGTTCCACGTCATATACAACATTGTCGTGGCTCACACAGGTCTTACATCCTTCCTCTCCTTTCTCCGGTTCGTCACTTCTTCCTACTTTTTTTTTTTCCATTTTTTCATTTTTTATTCTCCGCCGCTTCTTTTTACCATTCATATATTTCCTCTCCACCATTTTTATTCGTTCATTCCTTGTTTCGACCGCCTCTTACTTTTTTACTCTCATTCGCTTTTCATATTTTCCCTTCGCTTCTTCGGACGCTTTGCTCCTTTGAACTCTTTCGATACCACTTTTCAACTCGATTCCATCTCATTCTCGATAGCTCATTCTTAATTTCCAAAAATTCTCCAATTCTCGTCTTTACTTTTATTTCTGTAAACTCCCTTGCGGACTCACGGGCCGATGTCATTGCCGGAAGGAAAAGTGGGGGAGAAGGTTTAGCCGAGGAGGTGGTTGCTGCAGAATTTGAACATTGGGAGAGGGATGAAAGGTCGGCTAGTAGTGGAACAGCTGGCACATACTGGCGACAGCTCGCCCGTCACTAACTCACCCTGGATACACACGCGCCATGTGCACCAGATACAAACTTCATTGATGTTGGGTGAAAAGAACGGAGTGAGATTTTTGTTCCTCCCCCTTTTTTTCCTAGTCAATTGCCCATTTTTTTTGTTCCCTCCAACTTTCTTATTTTCAACTTTCGCCGCGTTCAGAGCTTATCTTTTCTTTTTTTTAAATAATATCTCCATGGCTATTATTCAGTGATGCTGTACGATAACGATTTTCCAAGAAAACATGAATTCTTCTTAGAACCTCGCATTGCAAAGTATTATCAGAAAATATATAGAACACTGCGCCGCGGGTTTTCTCCTCGCGTATAGGGATGATTGGCAGCGAGAGCGCGGGAGAGAGATGGACGCAGAGAGATTCTGGAGAACTGAATAAGAAGACGCATGCAGTGGGGATGGAGAAAAACGTACGTAAAGAGACGTGCCGAAGGAGAGAAATAGTCGTTGAAGGTACGCCACAATTTTTCATCCACGCCGCGTCCGAACTCCTTGTGCGTTTTCACCGCACGCGTGGCGATGAAAAATCGTGGTTCGACGGGTAGCGTTGACGCGTAGAGAGTGAAACATGTAAAGAGAGAGAGAGAGAAGAGCAAGAATAGAGGAAAGGATAAAAAGAGGGAGTGAAAAAAGCACTTGGAAGAGCAGCAAAGAGGAGACACGTTTTGTAGAGTTTCTTTTCCTAACCGACGTGCGCGCCCTCTCGATCGGAAAAATGCTATCGTGTATATGGTCTTTTTAAAGACACGCTTATAGAAGCCAAGTAGAGAGGCCCTCGAAGTTTTGACGAGACTTTCCCGGCTATGGCAAAAAGAACAAGTCCATCTTTCGAGTCTCACGACTTTTTTTTATTTCCATCCTTCTCCTTTTTATGGAGAAGGACCAGCAGGGGCAACCCGAGAGCAGACCCAACTACAGGCTACAGCCATAAACAGAAGACGAGAAAACTTATGTTGTTCTTCGCCGTCCTACTCGCTTTTATTTACTTATACATGAAAGAAATCAGAAAATTTATTATCAAAAAAAGTCTCATGTACTTTCGTCAATTATTATTATTATTATATTCAATCGTAAGGATTAATGGACCGAAGGGAACTAGATGCAAATTCGTGCGTTTATTGCTGGTTTGTAAAAATCTTGAAAAGTCTTTGAAGTCATACATTTGATTTAGTCCGTCGCAGGCTTTAAATTTCACAAGGAAAAATCTCAATTGTCACGTGTAAGATGAATCGAAGGGTCGAAGGAAAACTCGGAATAGGAAGAGAATACGACTTTGGCAAAGCGTGTCCAGCAATGCATCACTTCGTTCCTAACGTCGTCCCTTTAATTATCCAACAGTTACATCGTATTCTCTCGAACGAATGAGAGTAGTCTATTGCGCCCTTAAAAAAATATATAAAACTCCATTTACCTTGACTCGAAATGAAAAGCGAAGTTTCCCTTCAAACGAAAGTCGATTGGTAGCGAGCGGGGGAAAAAATTGTTGCCTCAAGTTGCATACTTGATAAAAGGGCACACGGAAAAACGGCGGCATCGGTTTATCGCTGAACCATCGGGTGTACATTTTTTACGAGCACCAAGAATACCTCGAAATAGTGAGAACGGAGTAAGACTCGATTGAGAATATATAACCGTCCGGTTGATAAATAAGCCCCGTTGCGGCCATAAAGCTATTTTAGAAAAAATGGAAGTAAAAAATGTAGCGGGTACGTGTTTTAGGTAATTATTTCGTTGGAGCATATCTTTAGATAGTGTTTAACGAGGCATATACCGATTCGCGCGATTCCAAGTGTCGCCAAAGAATGACTTTTCGCCGCACCCAAGCACCAAAGAGGTCAATAATATAAGATTTCATCGAAAATCGAAGGTCCCAAACACGTAGCCCAAACACAAGGACGCGCGCGGCAAAGTCTTACTTGGCTAACGCTCATGGAATGCGATGATTTGTACAAAAGTGAGCCGTAAGGGAGCGCTCGCGTCGTTCACGCCGGAAAAAGTAGGCTGCACACGTGTGCTCGCGTCGAGCAAGCTTTATGGTTTATAGCCATTATTACTATCGCCTGTGCGCCCAATCGGTGATTTCACCAAATGGAGGGTGGAAAAAAGGTTGCAGAATCGCCAGAAGAAGAGAGGGAGAGGAAGAGAAAGGGGGGAAAAAAGAGTGTGGGAGCAAAGTTGTAGTTTTCGTTGAGAATCGAGTTGTCGTTTAGTCGTCGTCGTCGTCGTTGTCGTCGTCGTTGTCGTTGGCTGGATACGGCAGTGTAGAGTCTTCTATTACCATTTCCAACGATCCACCATATATACCCATTATATATACCTTTATACACATGTGTATGTATATAAATGATGTTTAGTATGGTTCAGTATACATACAAGTAAATAGCAATGAACCGAAGCACCTTGCTCGACTTTGCAGTCAGTCCACTCTCTCGAATACCTGTATTCAATTTATTGTAACCCAATTTTTATCCAGCGAGGAAAATCAACTCAGCATTTTCCATACAAATATATTTTACCCTGTAGTATTGAAACCATGAAAAACAACAACAAAAAATAACAAATTTAGGAACACGTACGTGGGAACCGTTTGCAAAAATTAATTTAGTACAAAATACTCATGGACGTTGAAGTCGCTGCACAAGTGACAAATATGTACTTTCTGAAAAAGAGGCTGTAGGCAACGAAACTCGTCGTTTGGTACATACCTGTTCTTCCCATTAATTCTACTGTTTAAATATGTCCCCAAGGTACTCACTCTTTTGAATGTTTCATTCAGGATCCTCTATAGCCAACGAGGAAAATTTATCAAATTATTTTCAGATGTTTAAGCTCAAAAAGCTGTGGCTACAGAAGCAATATGCGATGACTGCGCCCATGTGCCTTTTTTATTTTCCTATTTTTTTTTTTCAAGCCATTTTTTTTCAGTGCTTGTTCGCGGTACCAACGAAAAGCTGTTTACAGAGCTCTTTATGTATGTAAATTGGCGAACGGTGTCACCACAGCAGCTTTTCCAAAGGTACATTGCATTATACACGGAGTTATATACAAAAAAAATTTCTCAGAAAGATGAGGATGTGGAAAATTTCTCAGGAAAATGAGAAGAAAACCTGGAGAACACGCATTACACATTCTCGTACAATGTTTTCTTCCTAGTGATTTCTTATCAATTTCCTTCGATATTCTTGTCATACTGGAAATTTTCTACCGCGTTCATGCGAAGACAATATTTTTTGTGCGCCCATACGTCGATCATCAGCGGAATTACCGATGGAATGAAATAATTATTAATTATAATGCAGCAATTTGTCTTTTCTTTCTTACTTCCGACATTTTTCTTCTTCCCGCCGAGCTTATCCGCTGCATTTATGTATATGTGTAAATACAAATAAAGTACAAAAAGAACACCGATGTGACCGCGAGACGGCTTTAGAAACTCTCCCGAGACGACGATATTCAGTGACTAGTCGCGGTTCGTGAGTTTTCTTTACCTCTCCTCCCGTTCTATTCAAGTCCAGCCTCAGGAAAAATGGGACGATGAGAGAAAGAGAGAAGGAAAATAGAAGGAGAAGAAGAAGAAGAAGAAGAAGGGCGAGTGGGAAGGAAATAAGAGACGGATTTGCCGTGTGGTATGTAACGTTATCGCATCTCCGGACTTCTAATTGCAGAGGGACTCCGCGAGCAATTCCGCGAGCGAGCGAAATGAATGTGAGGTATATGAAGAAAAAAAGAGGCACGACGAAATGGAAAGTTAAAAAGAAGGAAAAAAGCTCCATAATTTCCGGCAATTGTATAATTCTCGAAAGTGTATAAGTTGAGGTGCGCATGGAAATCCTGTGAACCGTGGGACAGGCAGGAGCGAGGCGAAGGTGGTAATTTGCAAGGCTATCGGAGAAGGAGCAAGGTCCACCTGTACATTGTAGCGAGGTGGATAATTTTATTGATTTACATTTCACCAGCATTTTTTATCAGCCCTTCTTTTTTTTTTTCTCGCACTATGTTCTTCTATACTCTTCTCGAAATTTTCTCCCATCAGCTGCGAAAGGCCATCAAGGAAATAAATATGAGATAAAAAAAAAGA
>JACEOJ010000141.1:485513-606596 GCA_013761285.1 Campoletis sonorensis
AAATCATTGGACGCCTTGGGCGAGCACTTAAAATTAATATTAAGGGCTCAAATTTTCAGGGAATTTTTTTAAAGGTATTCCCCACAAAAACACGAGATGGGAGTGAAGAAAAAAAATTGTCGCCAAAAAAAAAAGCACCCTAATAAATATATTGGTGTTTCGCGATGTAGCGCTTCGACCGTATCGCACCCGAGCTATTTAGCTATATTCTGGCGCGCGCGGATCAATCGCGGTATCACATATGGTAACGATACTCGGCTATCGAAGCTTGGCGCGCGGACCGATGAAAATTCTTACTTTTTCACAATCATTGGTACGTGCGATAGTTTTTCGCACGGAAACTGCGTCGAAATTTTGATGTATATATTGGAACATAGCGCAGTGATGAGAGAGCGCGGCGGGAACGAAATGAGGATTTCGTTGACCGATGAACCCCCGGAGCGAAACAAGCAACCCCCTCGATATCAGCCGCACTCAAACGTATACAGTCGGCATATGGTCTCTATATAACGCGAGGCTCGCCGGAATTAATACGGCTGCATGGACGTTTTCGACGTTTCCAACCGCAATTCACCCACCCGCCGCCGCCGCACTACTATCATCGATAAAAAGCTCCTTCCTCCTTCCATTAATTTTCACATTTTTATTTATTGCCCAACCATTTTTGCCAGACGCGCGCGTATCTTTTCTCGCGTCAAATTTTAATTCATCATTCCCATTGCACTGCGTGCTGCTCTACGGTTAATTATAAAATCGATTGAATATTGATATATTAGGTCGAGAGCGAGCCAGCAGATAGCACCTACTTTCTCAACAATTATTCCATTTTGTGCACGCAGCCAAGAAGATGCATATCCGACACAATTCGCGGCGCAATCGCGGTCCTAACGACAATCAATTATAATCTTGATCGATAATCAATCATTCGAATTTCGATTAGCACGAAGCAGAACCCGAAAGCTTATTAATAACGTGAAATTTCGATGGTGTATATATAGTACGATATAGCTAGTCTATATTATACCCGCTCATATAATATATATTGCGCGTACGAATATAGAGATCTATGACGAGCGACATCGGAGCAATTCGAAGCAATTGGGCATTGCGAAGATATGATCATCACCAATCAGTTGATGTTCGAGCTTGCTATTACGCGGTCTCGAGTCTCCAACGAAATTTGGTTAACGACCGTCCAATAATTACAATAACCCGCGGCTACCAAGTAATAAATCCGCGCTAAATACGCGATCCTATTGGATTGTACCGCTGTTGCTTATTAGATTGTTCACCTCTCAATCACCCTCGCTCCTCTGCTGCTGCTGCTGCTCTATATACTACGCGTGCATATTGTTTATGAGACCCGCGCGCGAGCATCGCTCGAACGTGTCGATGTTTGTGTAGGAACTCGTCAAAAATAAACGTACGATAGACACTGCGAATTTCGTACTCTGTCATTCATGCAACCCGACGCAATGTTTTTTTTTTTTTTTTTTTTCATCAGGCTAGAAATAGTAGCGAATCACCAATGAAATATTCGAGTCAAATCGGCAATTCGGAAGTTTGAGCATGCAAAATAATTATATTCCTTTGAGAGAGGAAAAAAGTTGTTGGAAAACTTAGTCTTTTTCTATTCGCGTACAAAATTTTTTCATACCAACAACACAATAAGTTTGCAACGCAGCAAACATATTTTAGAGAAAATTATTCCATGTAAGGTATGCGAAAACCTCCATTTATTTATATTTAAACGCAAAGTTGAGTTTAATGAACATTCTTGCGATATTGAAGCATTGGAGCGGGCTCGAATTGCAGAGGTTACCGATCCAAGTCGGAGAGAGAGAAAACTGCCGCGCAATATATTTCTTAACTGGTGCATAAATTAGGACTCGGTGCGCGAGTGCACAAAAGGCTCTTATTCGTATACGAGCTTCGCTTTTATACAACGATCTGTGGTGTACCAAAGCTCCGAGAGCAACGCTTCCAAACCCTCTCGTTGCATTCTCCCCCTCCTCCCCCCCCCTCCCACATTCATCCCTTGATTCCCTGCTTTCTCGCTCACCACAATTCCTACTCTGTTGTGCCAAACGTTTCGTTACACTTGTCACAAGGTCGTTTATCCGAATGTCAGAGTCGAACAGAGCTAACTGGTACTTTTTTTGTCGCCTTGATTCTAAATCGTCGCGAACCTCATTTTATTTTGACAATTTAACAAATACTCAAACGAGTTTATCGGATGATTTGAAAATGTTAATCATTTCGATGAAGAATAGATCATAAACTTTGTGACCTAGAAAATATAATGAGAAAACTGAATGATCGAAAAATGTAGTGTGTCGTGTTGTCGCGGTTCTCGTATAATTTATTAAATCCACTCGCATTTTATTCATGCGTTATGCGTAGCCTGCTTCGAGTTCTATTGAAATATATAATTTCTATAGCGGCCGTGTTGTTGGTGGAAAAAACGTGAAATAAAAGTGAGGCTGAAGATCGCAGTAAGAGCGAATAACAGTCATGTAAACGAGCGGCGACTCGTTAAAGAAAATTTATTCAATCTCAAATTTACATTCTATTATTGTCAGACTTACGGTTCGGCTCTCGCAATTTTGCATCTTCGTTCCATCATGAAATCCCTTTTTTGTTCATAGCCCTTCCGCACCACTTCTTGCGCGGTTATATCAATTTCAAATACGTCGTCCAAAAGCTCCATTGTCCACCGAATTGGAAATGCAGGGAGGGACAGAGCAGAGAAAGAAGAATAGATAACGCCGTTCCACTTTTTAATTCAGACTCAATGAGAAAGTGTGATTGTTTGTCGAGTTTATTTTTGCAGATATTTTTTCCTCCATCCGCGCAAGACTATCGTCTAGCTCTCCGTCTCGGATCAGGAATAACCAAAAAGTCATAAAAACGAATAATTATGAGCGGAAAAAAAGCTCTCTACGAGAAGAAATAACGTTTGATCAATGTGCGCCGAATTGTATGGTGGATTTAGAGAAGGCAATAAAACGAAATAGTACGGGAAATAAAAGTGAGGAAAAGAAAAATAAAGGAGTAATAGGGGAAATCCTCGGGACATTTTCAACGTACGATAATACCCAAATCTTGGGTGCACACATTCGGAAACGGGGGGGGAGAAGTGTGTTATGAAATAAAAGCTATCCGACTGTGTAGCAGTAGAGCGCGGAGAATAGATATAAATATAGGATCCAGAATGCGGGGAAGAGAGAGAGAGAGAGAGAGACTGGTTTTCTCGAATTTGATGTTAAACGGGTCCATCACCGTGATCGTAGACTGCGCGCTACTTGTCACCATATACCTAAATATATATATTTACCCGGAGTAGAGGTACTAGTCGAAACGTATATCGTGAACGCGTATCAAGAGAGAATACGTGAGTTATTCATGTTGAATCCTCGAAAATCTGTTAACACGCTGAGACTCTCAGCGTGTGAATTTCCAAAGCTTTTTGTACCACTCCTTTATTCACGCTGTTGAAACGGATTCAATTGGCGAAAGGTTCCAGCCATCGGGGATCCAAATTCTTCCGTCTTACCTCCTGCTGCTGCTGCTGCTGCTCCAAGCATTCTTCTCTCTTGCGCTACTAGCATACACTCGACTTTATTCCATGATGCACCCTGTCGATCTTCTTATTGTTCTTTGTGTGTCAAATCTCTCGTTCGTTTTTAAAAGAATAAAACGGTGAGCGAGATTTAGCGTAAATGGCGCGCGTCGGGCGTCAAACCGCCGCGGTTTCTCTTATTCCGTTTTTAAAAGTAAATTGTGAAAAATGTCGTTTGTTGCAAGTCGTACGATGACGAAATTGAGTGGATGGTTTTTGGTTTTTTTAGGTATCCTGGATGCGAAAACGTGACATGCACATACTCAGCGCGGGCATATCGACGTACACGTCCGACCTGAGATTTCAAGTGATACATCCGGACAAGTCGGAGAACTGGACGCTGCAGATAAAGTCACCGCAGAAAAGGGACGAGGGCACTTACGAGTGCCAAGTCAGCACCGAGCCCAAGATGTTTCTCAACTACACTCTCAACGTTGTCGGTGAGTTTGCCAGACTGACACACACATACGGACAAATATTCACCCGTATAAATGTGTACACGGGAGATTCCGTATCAAGCCGGACGTTCATGTACTACCTCTATATGTGATTGAGCTTCCAACAACCTTTTCACCCATTATCATCGAAAGCCTTCATTTACGCGAGATCTGCGACCACAAAATGCAACAAAATATACCCCACGAATATTGCAATTATAATTTCATTGGTTCGATGGAAATGAAACGACCCGTGTATATGCGGATATAGCATTAGCGCCATGTTGGATAATTTAACTCGCTATTCTCCGCTCAATTCACGTCCCTCTCCATTAATCTAACTCGACATTTCTCGCACGATCTCACTCCCGTAACACGCAAAGCTTTCATCAGCCGCTTTCCTCGCGATATACCGCCATCATACTACCTAAGTTTCTAGTTTTTTCGCTCTCCTTAAACGGCCTTATGTACCGTTGCGGGGAGGAGACTCTGTTGCAGCGGCGAGATTAAAGTTTTTTCGCTAAAAATGAGATCGCTCATCGCATTTTCAAATCGATCATTTCTATTCGAGCCAAGCATTTCCCCAAAGGATCAAAAAATATCCTAGATCGATTGCATCATCGCGACCTAATACCGCAATTTTTGGCGATATTTCAGGAGCATTAATGAGCGTGATACACAGTAGACGCAAGTACATAAAGAGGCGAAAAATTGAGGATCATTATTATTGGCGGAAGATGATCTCTCAACTCGTGCGCATACGTATACTAAAAGGTTATTGGAGAGAACTCTCGCGGTGCTAGGTTCAGAACTCATCAACCGCTATGTGCACGTATTTGTGTGTGTGCGCGCGCGCGCTCGTACGTCGGTGGTAGCAAAAGCCAATAGCCCACTTTCCTCAATCCCAGTCACGTGTCTCGTATCATACTATCACCTCCTTAAATCCCTATTCCATCGTGACTCGAAAGTTTCTCTTTCTTTCATGCTTCGCCGTTCTGGCAAAGGATATGCGAGCATATAACTCCTGATAGTGAGGATAGACGTTGTGAAAAAGAGGCGAAAAATTAGTCGGAAAAGACGCAATTACGAAGCATCAGAGAAAGGGAGAAAAATAGGAAGTAGAAAAAATGAGTAGAACAAGAATAAAGAAGAAAACCAAACGGCCGCATTCTAACCAGGTGTTGAAAATCTTTCCATGGCTGGACTCCTCTATACACCGTTTTCTTTTTCTTCTTCTTCCTCTGCGCCCTTAACGGCCCAATGTGATATCGGCTAGACCACTTACTTGAGCGCAGGATACTAGCCATACATTTTCTTGCTACACACGTTCTTATCGAGCATACGGGCTCGCCGCATATAGTGGAGAAACATCGTCGCCAAGTAATCGTATAATAAAGTCCAGGATAAAAAAATGGGTGCTGCTCGGAAAGTTGTTATTATGCGGTAGATCAGCGTTAGGATTCGTTCGTTTTGCCAATCCTCATTTCCGCGATTAATAATGTTAACTTTATATTGCAGTTATCAAATGATTATATACATGTGCTTTTTTCGGAGCGAATAATATATCTGTACCGTGGAGCAGGCTCGAGTCAAACTACAAATATACTTGTAACCGCGCATACGCGCGTGTAAAATAAATGAAAAATTAGAGGGAAGAGACAAAAAAAAGTATCACAATTGTTGCAGCTCGCGGGGTTGCGTCCGAACCGAGAGGCAATAAAACAAGAAACAGTTCGATCGATGGCCCTAGGCATCGCGTCCTATTATATAGGTACATGAAGAAGTGTATGAGGTATTATTTTCCCTTTCCTCGGAAGGCTTATTATTCAAGGGTTTTTCATTGCAGTGCAATTTGGGGATATTAAACTTTTCGTTAAAAAGGTACATGCTTTGGTGAACAGAGTTTTTTATTATTATTATAGTGAAGTGCATATTAATATGTAATTCCGGCATTACGTAGATAATGGCGTAAAAATCAATAAGATGGATGAAAATTAAAAAAATATGTAGATGTATGACACGAGTAAAATCGGAAGTGATAAAATGCGGGGGGTTTGATCGAATGAGCGGTATTCCGCAACAACGCGAAGCTGAAACAAATGCTCAAAAATATTCTGCACTTTTGCAAGTCTCGTATCTGTTGCTCGTTAAAGCTCCGATTCCCGGACGGAATTGCCAGTGAAGGGATGGAGAAATACAAGAACGGGGGTGGTGCATGTGTATAAGAAAAAAAAAAGAAAACGAAAATGAAAACATGATGAAGAAGCAAAAGAGTGTAGTGGCGAAGGCGGAACGAGTCGGCCGAAGCAAGCGGTACAATTGTGATAATGGGCCGAAATTGTAACTCGTTCAAATCTGATAGGAATACAATGATGGGAAGGCGAGCGGATCAAGTGTTGCAGATACAGTTAAAGACACGCGTACGAACAATACACACGAGGTGCGAAACAAGCACCGTTTTAACTATATGGTTGGGCTTAACGGTCGATCGTTAGTGTCGAAGAGAATCTCTCTCTCTCTCTCTCTCTGTCTCTCTGTATATGGAATGAGTTCGAAATGGGAGAAGAGCGGTGGAGGAGAGATCGGATGCCGCAAACAGCTTCGCATAAATTATCGTTCTCGAGCGGCATAGAGTCGTTAACCGCGAGCAACGAGGATCCCACTATTATCGCGCTAATATCGACCACGATAACCATGATTTTTGTCGTTACGAGCCTGTAAATAAATTACATAACATTCGTGTATTCACCTTTCGCATTGTCAATATCCCCGAGCCACGTTCCGATCCTCATCGCATTCGGCGCAAAAATCTACAGTACATTAGAACAATAACTATGAATCGCGCGCGAATAGAAATGTCTCTTCGCGATTCAATGGGGTTTCCTACTGCGCTACCGGTGGATTATTCAAGATACTCGCCCATTTATCGCTCCAATAAAGACACGATGAATCACGAGTAATAATATAATATCTGCTTGATAGTGAATTTTCTCAAATTCATCTAAACGATACTCGCAATAATTGGTGGTAGAAAAGAGGGCCCGTGTACGGGAATTCATTCTTCAATGTATAGCTATTAGCGGATTAGAGTATAAGCTATTATGGCGACTTAGACCGCGATGATAAGCGATATGATCGAGTCGAGGTAGTCGAGAGAAAAAGTAGGATTAGAAAGAGCGAAAGAGAAAGTGCGGAATAGGCGGGAGAGCTAGAGGCTGCAACGAGTGTGTCCGAAAGGAAGCCGCCCTAGTAGCGAGAGAGGGCGAATGGCAGCTTGCCAAGTACACTTCCAGAGGCTCGTCAGCTTTTTTCCTCTTTCCTCCAAGCAGTACTTTTTAGCCCAGCGCGTTAACGCTACAGCGCGAATGTATTCTTATTTGGTAACGATGTCGACAAAGAACTCTTCTTGTATAGCTCGCAGTCTCGTTATTTTATATTTGCCCTCCTTGTAATACAGAAATGGCAAAAAAGGAAGCAAGGGCGGTGGGTAAATGTCAAAGAAAATTCCGCTGAAAGTCAGGCAAGTTTGATGAAGTGAATACTTACAGGTCGGTGAGCACCTTTTTACAATTTTTCTTTACTTTTTTCTGTTAGCTCAAATACCAAAAATCTCGTGAGTTGTGTATGGCCGACCGCAACAAATCGATTCGGAAACACGGAGCGTTGTGTCGACAAGAAACCGAGCAAGCTCGCATTCTTTTTTCCTTCGAGAGTAAAAATAAAATGAAACATACTCGTCGCCCGCTTAAACTTGCGGAAAAACTCGACCAATGTAAGCGGTATACAGCCTAGATTTTGTGGGCAACGATAAACTCGTAGGGAAAAGCGGCGATTCAATGGACGATCGGGGATGCTCTTGCAATTTAATTATTGAATGACTGTATAGCGGCGGTTTGTTTGAAAAACGAAAAAACCTGATATATAAAGGATAGAGCGAACCGAACGTTGCGAACGATGTGAAATAACCCGACATCAACGTTCGATTCCCTGATTTATGTGGCTCTTCATTTTCCTCATTCACCGCGATGTAATGAAAGGATTCATAGGATTTAATTAAATTAAATTAAATGTGAAACTTTGCGGACACGTCGAGTAATATTCAGCCGTGTCTGTTCGAGGAAATACATTATATATGAATGTACTAATGAAATAATTGATTTGCGATAAATATTTACGAATTTAGAGATATTTCGCCCGCACGATCTCCATTGCACTAGTTCGATATCTATCAAATTTAATGAAAAGGCATACACTGTGATTTTCATCATATTAATTGTGCCTACTGGGTGGGAAGGTGCTATTTATTCGGCACTGAAAGTCAAAACTGATGAATCCCCATATTCATTGGAATCATTTTTCAGCACGATCAAATGAAAATATTCCGCGCATTGTCCGAAAACACTAATAAATCAGATTGTCCCGAAAATATTTTATTTTTCATTTATACTATTCAATATGAAAATGATATTGCAGCCATTAATGCCGAACGAAGCTTCCGTACAAAATGTATGTAAAAGGAAAATTTAATGATACTCGCGGTCCTATTATGAGTACGCGTCTGAATGTAATATCCCTTCAACCATCAGAGCATTACCATATGTGTGCTTTGCAGTATTGCTACTGCATTGCAAATAAATGGCCTTGATGATTAATTGATAAAATGCTCAAATTACTTTTATACGAAATATCAAGTATTCATCAAGCTCGCAACACGTCACGTTCAATATTAGCAGAAAATAAAGTGCTACATGGACAACGAACGCTCATAATATCGAGATTCGCCCCAAGCTACTAATAAAGTCGCATCTATTTCTGCAGTTATATTTTCATCCGGATTCGATACCACGGTAAATTACTCTGACCTTTTGAGAGCTTCGCCGGCTCGAATTAAGGTCAACTCCGATCTTATATAAACCATTTCGATAATCATTGAAATATTGGATGCGCTCTCCGATGCAGAAATAATACCCCAAAAAAAAAAAAGCCAACTAATAACGAATTTGTATGTATCATTTTTTAGCATCAAATTACATCTGAGAGAGAGAGAGAGAGAAAATAAGGTGAAAGTGATGGAACCCGAAGGATGCGGTATAAGCGCGGGAAAATTTGACGTTTGAAAAAATAGCGAAAAATAAAAAAATCTGAAAATACAGTATCTGCTTATTGGTTGTACCGCGAAAAATGTAAACAATTGAGAAGGATGAGAAAAGCTTGTTCGGATATTTAAGCCTCGGGACATATGGTTGGGTATGCGTTGAACCGTGTGTATCATATCTACATCCTGATGTCTATTTGCAACGCGCACTCTACATTTCAAATGGTGCATCGTACTTGCAGCACTCAGTTATTGAAATAGACGCATGCACACACATTCTGGTAAGATAGACTGTACGGAAAACAGTCTGGTTGGGTGAGCAGCTTCGAGCCGCTCAAAGAGAGTCTCGTTATTCTCATTCGTTCGCTCATACAGTGCACTGCTTTTCGATCTCTTCGTGCCAAGAGAACAATATATGTGGCTCAATGGCAATACATTGGTAAAAGGATTTTGAAACGGTAGTAATGCATCGTTGCTCTCTGATTTGAGTCTTTGAGTCACGAAGACCCGCATGGATTTGATTTAACGTTCGAACCAAAGATACGCCCATTCATCTCGTAGGATATTAGAGATGACGAGAAGAATTATAAAGACTCGAAAGAATGTTGTTGCGCGTGGAGAAAAAAATCTTGACTCGTGCGAACAAAAGAGGAGTCAAAAAGCGTTATATTTTTTTGTAATTCATGTTTACTCGTGTGATAAGAGAGGCGCATCAGCTTGCACTCGAACATTCCATATATTATGTTATAATATATGAAATTTGTGAACCGATGCTCTACTCTCGAGCAAATAACGAGCATAGCATGTATAAATTCAATATTTAATTTAAAGTCTGAGAAAATATTCTTGAATTAGCTTATGCGACAAGTGTACCGTGAAACATATATTATGGTGGAAAAAGGTACAAGGGTAGGCAAGGCAAGGCAAGGCAAGGCAAACCATTATGTCGCGAGTCTCGCGATGCAGCTTTGTACGCACAATGGCTTTTCACTATAGTAAAATTTGCTGCATGCCAAACCTACTTGCATGCGCGTACCATCGTGGGTGCACAATACCTTTTCATTTAGAGAATATGAGAAAACGACATAACCTAAAAGTGTCTACTGTTCCGTACAAAATGAAATAAATTAAACGTTGAATATTGTGAAATTCAAACGGACCGTTGTAACGACGAAAAGTTTATATTTATTTGCTCTTTTTTGGTTAAAATTTGGATTTGGAATCATGCACCGACCATGCAATTACAATAAATTGCTTTAACGATGATTTTCTTTCGTTGTAGCTATAACGAATTCATTCGCCATAAGTTTCCTGTTAATATGCGGAGCACAAAGTTCTCTATACATCATTGATAAAATGCGCGTGAATGAAGGTAGAATCGAGAAATTTCTTGGGTTGCTCAACCGGCTGCGGGAAATGAGATATCGGTGATTTCAGTTAAGTGTGATATTATCGGGAAAACTATGGTCCATCGTTGAGAATATAGATAGACACGTAGGCAGCAGCACACGTGTGTTCCGAGAGCGCCAAGTTACATACGTTTAATAATGGCACACGCAGGTGCATGGTCGGCGGCCATGTACGTAACGGGCGAATCCCGCACCAACTTTTGTGAAGCTTCTCCGTAAACGGAAGTCGCGCTAGATCGAGCGCGTTTTAAAGAGAGGATAATATATAATAGCCACGAAAACTGCAATTAATCTTACAATCGCGTTATATAATGTCGAATAGAACATTTTTTCTTCCTGCTTTGTCTCACTTCCGTAGTGTGTTGATTGATGAGGTCGTTATGCCAAATCGATTTAATCGCTGCTGCTAAGTCTAGACCCGGTCGTTTTCTCATAATATCTACTATATGCGTGCTCGTTCGTGAAAGCGCAATTCGAACCGATTTATCGATAATATAAGTGGCTCGTACATGCGCGCGTCAACGTATGCGTATAACGATTACGAGCCAAAGTCGTTTAGCACGGGGTTAATTAATCGAAACGATTAACTTCAGACGCGTCGATTAAGAGCAGGGAATAAGGTGAAAATTAAACTACCATTCGGTATCGTGAACTTGCATTCGCCAAACTTTCTTCAATATCCAAGTATTTATTTCTATCTGCGATTTGCACGCGAGTCTCCATTTTATACAAGCGAGATATTCAATTGTAGCCTAGCTGCTTCAATTCTCTATGATTTAAGGCTTCGCGGCTAAGTCGGATCGATGTTGGAAAACTCGAGTTCGCCATATCGAGGTTCCATCCGGCCCAACTTTGAATTTGGATTCCAACTTGCTTCGAATCTTGATAATAATAGCAAAAATAAGTGAGGCGCGTATCAAATCGAAATGATGCTTGATATATGCTCCTTAAAAAACTCGATTTTTATATACGATTAACTATGACAATATTTATCATTGTTATTGCGCGCGGAGTTGGACCGACGAGGGTAGTTTATAAAATATAAATATATGTATGTTTAAGTTGGTATGGGGAAGTTGGTGATACAGTTATGCATGTCCTACATCTGTGCGAGGGTTGAGATAAGGGAGCTAGCTCTCGGTGCGACACCCTACCAGTCGCCGGGGTGAGGAACACAAACCTGGGTAAATAATTGTACGAGTTTGGCCAATCTAAAAGTTGGTTTTGGGCCAAGACGGATTAGTTAGAGTTTAATTTATGCAAGCTAGTTTCAACCTTTTGGTAGAATTCGAGCGGAGCCCCTTCTTCTTCTTCGTCTTCTCTTTCTTCCCCTCGCAACTATAGTATATCTATATAAACGTTATTGTACCGTTTGTTGCACACAGATCGCTGTATCTATATTATCCGCACTCGTTCTCCTAATTCTTTCCATTTCTCTCGCGCGCATACTCCTGTCTCTTTATTAGCCTTCCGCCGGATCACTGCAGGAATTTCGCGCTTGCACAACGTCACCGCCGAAGCGCGCGGGAAAACTTTTACCTCGCGACGAATTTAAATTCGCGACTCTTTGAGCGTTTAATTATACCTCCGACTGTGCCGCGCTAGCTATTTTTTCGAAATCTCTATGCGCCAATCACTGTGCAAACCATCCTTATGGAGACTCGGTATTGAGAATACTGGAAACGACATTCTTTTTCATCCACGAGTATTACCTATACATTGAATTTTCATTAGCAATATCAATTTATGTTCGTGCTCGAATTGATGATGCAGCCTGCTCCGCGTTGGTAATCGTCTCTACTCTCTAATAAACCCTATAGGCGGTATCCTCGTTTGCTCGGAGAAAAACTGAATGTTTGGGGCGGAACGGGTCTCAATTTTCTTTACGATGCTTTTAAATTCATTATAGAAGAAGGAGCATCGATTAGTCCGACATTGTACGAATTTCCTTGTTCCATCATTCGACTTGCAAACTTTGTTATACGCTAAAGACGAACCGACGTTTTCTCTCAATGCCCCCCCCGTTAAAGAATGCGAACACACTGCAGTAATGAGAATGACAGATGGTACAAGAAAGAATGAAGAATAACCCGTTTTTACCACACCATTTTCCAACACAGAGATGCAAAGATGCCTCGTTCTATATGGCAATTGATGGAAATAAAGAGTGGTAGGAGAGGGGGAGCGGAGGAGCGAAATATGATTGAGACAGAGACAGAGAGACAAATACAGTAATTCAGAGTGAGAATGAGAAAAAAAGAGCCAAGGGCAAAATCGATAATAACATTAGGGGGCAAATAGAAGCAGAGATGCGAATGAGAATTCGATAGCAAACTCCACAGTCAATCAAGTCTGCTTCTCAATTAAGGTCATACCCCACGCCACTTTGTGAGAATCGACACTCGAAGCCCGCGCGCTTGACTTCTCGATTATGAAATTCGATTTGTTTTTTTCGCTTTTTCTTTTTTGTTGTACCGAATCGTTCGATATTATTCCAAGGAAGCGAAAACAGACTGCGCGCAGTTTATCTCTCCGCTCTTGCTCGTACGATAGAAAACTATTTCGCAAGAGTCCCCTCCGCGCATTCTTAAAAAGCCCGGATCGTTAAAAACTTTTTTCCAAATTGTGAAAATCTCAATAAAACGGGTGCACTGGGAGAGAGAGAGAGAAAACGGTTCCAGTCCAATCGTTAATCCGACGGGCGTACTATTATGAAGTAAGTATGAATAAAAGTCAAGGCAATTTGGATCGAACGTTGAAGAAATTTTCCAATATTACTTCCGTTGGTAACACTGCGGAATTCAATGATCGATTGATTCTCCGTTCTAGTTCAGTCCTTCTCGTTCGGTAGCTCCAATGGTTTTAAGATGGACAAACGAATTGTCAGTTTGTGAGCTTGTGCGAGTGGAAAACTTTAATCGTAAACTTTTCGGGAGAGACACCATCGAGTGAGGAAATAACCGAATCGTAAAACGGAGGCTGTTGAAAAACATTTATTTAGCGGCAAGAAAAGATGGCAAATAAACAAACCCAAATGTGTGGATATGAATTGTGCAATTATCAGTCCCAAGTCATAAACTTAAATTTCATCAACTCTTGAGACAGTGTTATTTATTTTCTTTTCATAATTCGTCCTAAATTTTATGTAAAGTTCAAGAGCAATTTGCGGATTCATTAGCGCTGTACACAAAAATAACAATGGAAAACTGAAGCTACGCGCGATCGCGCTGGATCTCTCTCTCGCCCTGCAATAGCGTATATATAGATGTAGAAAAGCGTGTGGAAATATATCACAGGATTGTGAATTCCGGCGCCAGTGTCTGGCCACTTGGTGAGCGCGCGCGCAAGGACGCGGGGATGAAAGTCTGTTCATAGTGTAACTTCGCGAGCCGAATGTTGGCGTTAACTGGGTCGTTGGATTGAACGAGATGAAAACAGAGCTGTGAAAAGCGGGCCCGGCTCTTCTCGTTCGTTCTTTTGGTTACTGCAACGTTCGTTGAATCATTCGTGTAAATGCCTGTGTACCGTTGGTTTTCAATGTAAATACTATGTATATACGTGCCACAATTCGAGCGCGTTTTCACGCCCAAATCAACCTAAACATTCGTGATTCTACACCCGCGAGCACTCCGTACATTTCAGCCACAATTTGTTTTCCCTCCTTTCCAGCAGCTATATAGGCGCAATATTAGATACAAATTTTTGCAACCTGACGTTATTGACGTATTGAAATTGTGTACGATTTTAAAGAAGCGCATGAATGTTTGTTGGTGCGGCGGCAGCGGTGGCGGCGGCGGCGGCGGCGGCGGATACGTCTTGCATGGGATTTGAAATCCCCAGAGGTTATATACGCGATGCGGTTTTGTGCAGTTCTCTCGTAGGGATCAAACGGTTGGTGGGGTTTTGCTGCGAAGCAGCAACCCTTTGCGCGTTTCAGCCCACTCCTGGCTCTAACGACCGAGACCACAGTTAACCATGCACTACCACCATCATCGCGCACTTGCATCTTCGCAAAAACAAACTTGCGCGCACACGTACGCGCGACTCCTCTCTCAAACCATAGACGCTTGCTCGCGTTATCTCTTGATTTATTCCGCCCGGATATTAACGTCTAACCCTAAGTCACATTCGTGCACACAACTTTACGCGCTCTGTGTTTGCTAATACACGGACACGACGCTTTATTTTATTCAACCTGCTTCTCTATTCATTTTATTCAAGTTCAACCTCACGTCTGAAAACTATATTCGTTTAATATATGGACGCACGCACAATATTGACCCGCTCTATCATCACATTCCCATACCCGACAAAGTTAGGTAATTGTTTCGAAAAAGCAATATTATTTATTTTCCAATGAATTTAGAGAAATGCTAACTAGGATAAATTTCATGTGAAAATGCAAATTGTGCAGTTGCCGGTGCTACAGCCGCAGCATCAATTGCGTTTTACGAGCCTCAGAAAACTTGGGTCACGAGTAAAACACGCGCACTCGATATTACTAATTAGAGCAGTCCACTTTTTTTCACTCTATTCCTTCATAATCTTCGAACATCTATTTTGAACATTATTCGATAGAAATAAACTTTCCAGAAAGCCTTTTTTTTAAAACGAAAATATCTTGTGTGCACGGGAATGGATAAAACATAAGATTATTAGCTCGACCACGCGACGTATCCTTTGACCGAGGCATATTTTCACAAATAATTACTTCGAATTGACGAAACGAAAAATTCTCCTTGTTATCCGCGTATCGATTGTGATTCTTGCAATGATATTTAATGCACGCGCTCATATCTTCGGTGTAGGAGGAATACGAGGTCGCGAGATAAAGCCGCGCGGCAGCAAAGGATTCAACGCCGTAGGTAACGAATACGAAAAAATTCAACGTATATGTATAGTATACATGACCGAAGCAAAAAGCTGCAAAGTGGGAGCAAATTTCCGACCGTTCCTGTAATCCTTTTATCCTGCATCCTACCTACAAAGAGAGACAACGACAAAGCTTCATACATAGCTATATATAAGCATCGGAGAGTATATACGGGATCGAGCTTTGCTCACGAGATAAGCCGAGGGAAGCTTGCCGAACGAGAGAATGAAGTGGATGTTTGCTTCTAACTGGCACGAAAGGGACTTTCCCCTCGGAGCTACACGCGTTAAGTGCCAGCGAATGATATTACACCCCTGAGCACCTGTTACTTCGTTCCAAACGAATTTTCGGACACTTTCTCGACACTCGCGCGCACGGATTCCTGTCCACTGATGAATTAAAAAATTTAAATAGTCATTCTGCCTGAATTCAACAAAATATTATTTCGGTCATACTCCAACGAAATTGGTCACATTTTTTATTTTAACGGGGACATTACGGTGCAAAAGTCAGTTAAAGTATGACCGCTTGCTGTATAAGCTGGATTTTCCAACCGCGGTACGAACACAGGAAAGTGAAGAAAAAAAAAAAAAAAATTCAATTACGAACCCATTGGAATTGCACGAGTTCAACCGAAAAACAATCTTCAAGGGGCTTAGCTAAAAGATGAAGACTTTTACGATTCGACCGCGACTATATCGATCAACTGCCAGATGTATACTGACAGTTCATTATTCACCAAACGAGACTTTGTGCAAGAATGAAAATATAATGGAAAGAAAGGGCCCGTTTGATCCGATTACCTTGAGACTTATCAAAGTTGCCTCGCGGGAAAAAAAAAAAAAAAAAAAACAGCTGTGAAAGAGTAAAATTCCCTGGAGGTGCGAGGCCGATCTTCGAGTATGTAAAAGTGTTGTAGTTGGTGTCTGATGAATTGCTGCGAATGTACCGAGTTTACAGTATAATCGGGGGAACTTTTTAAAAAAACAATATTTTCCATAACACGAACGTGTTTTTACTCGATATAACTTTGCGGATACACGAGCTTCAGCCCCCGACAATCATCGATGTGCATGGAGTAATTTTTTGTCGAGACACGACACACTCTGAAAAATTAAATTGTTTGAGCGGAGCATCGATCGATTGAACGATGGTGGAGAAGGATAAATGATTTATATAGTCGTGCAACAAAAGAGCTAGTCTTTTTAAGATACACGCGCGAGGCGTGCGAATACCGACAACCTTCGGTGATCATTGTAACAATTTGAAGTGATTATTGAATATTCGTAATTATTCGATTATTCAATTTACTTGTGAAAAGATTTTTTCAAGCAATTCTTTCCAAGGGAAACTGCTCGTCGAGTTTCAGTTGACGCATGCCCAAGCGGTCACGCAACCGCTGTAGAAAACATGTTGAATAAATGTTACAAAGATTTTACTCGGTTGTATTTTTTTTTTTTTTTTTTTTAACTTTATTCCGCCCGGTACAATAGAGAAATTTTGAAGAGCTTCGAGAAATTGTTCGAGTAAGATTTTATTATTAAAGACGAGAAAAAGAGTCTTAATAATTTTGAGACATGGCTTTAAGCCTTAGACGGTAAAGTTTCCCTTTTCTGAAAGGACTTGCTACGTTATGAACAGTCATCCCATTGTCGGTAACTACTTTTTTGTTTGGTAGACGCGCAAACAATAGTCTATTCTCGTGCTTCACGATTTTTCCTTCGATTTCTTTCATCTCTTCCGTACGTCTTTGGTCGTACGATAAAATCCTCTAGACCGGTGCAAAAAGGTTATACCTGCATCGGTAACCTTGAGCCGATACAATCCTTTATTGGCAAAGACGCGGACGAACAAAAAACCCACCCGAAGTTCGAGAGGAACAAAGTGTGCCGAGAGCAGAATTCATTGCAAAAAATCCGGGAGCATATTTTGGTTCCGGACATGTGTTTGCATTGTTTTTCGCAAACAAGTATGCGCCCGTGATTATTTGTTAAAAATGATGCTTTTTTCGTGAATTATTACATATTCGGACGGGGAGGCAGTTGAGCCAATTTCCGTAACAATTGTGAGAGAAATCAATAATACCAGTCGCCTCCGGATCATTTAAAATTTCATGAAATGTCATGGCCTCGGACTTTGGCCAAAATTCTCTATATAGACATATTGAATCTGCGTACTCGGTATGCATCAGTCGATGCTATGTACGTAGCTCTCCTCCTTCTATAAGTCTTCTTATCTCCTTATAGTAAGCGCCCACGCTCCTGTCTCGCAGACTTGGCTGTTATAAAGTCTCTTCCGCTCTCTCTCTCTCTCGCTTCGTCACTCTTACTTGGCTCGAGTGAATGGAAAATTCGAGATTCGCCCTCGCACCACAGTCACCTTTTCTCATGGTGGAGTAGGACAAAAAACTTCTTGCACAGTCAATCTTTTCGTCCAATATCGCACAAAGTCTCTTCATATACTATATGTACTACGAGCGAAAGACTTTGTTGTTTATACACGGTGTTGAGAAAGTCTTGCGTCTGACAAAAAAATCTTTCTACCACAAGTTTCATGCTTTCAAACAATCTTTTCACTGACCGAACGCTTTAGATCCTTGCTCACGAAATAAGGAGCGAAACTCTGCATTTCAAATGGATTTCATATGCGCCTTCCACCGCCGTCACCCGCCTCCTTCTCCTAATGTATTATTAATTTAGGAAAAGATACTGAAATAGCAAGTAGGAAATACCGCATTCACTGGAAGACTGAAGAAAAAAAAACCATTTATTGAGATAACAAAGAAATTTGACATCATGTCGCCATGATTATTAGGCGTTCGATAACGATTCAACATGTTGCGTACAATTTATAGTTCCCATAAAGTATAAAAATCTGCACGTGGTTGTGTGTAAACGGGCTGAATTGGAGAAAGTGCGCGCGAGAGAGTCGGAGAGTAAGGGGCAAAGAATTTTTTGTAGCCGCAGCGGATGAAAAAAGCAACGGCATAAAAAATTATTAAACACAGATGGCGGAACGGATCGAGAGAAAACAAAAACACACGAGTTGCCGAACAAATAGTGAAACAATGCGAAAAAGTTGAAATTTCAATTAAAAAGTGGAGCAGCAGGCTGAAATAATGGAGACGACGTTTTCGTATGGTCCATCGGTCCGGTTCAATATTTGAAATGATTTATTTTAATGGAAGATCTCCTCCCAACGGCCTTTTCCCCGAATGCCAAACTCACCAGAGAGAACAATGCGGAGAGCGCGATGTGTGTGCGTGTGTGGCGAACGCACGATCCATGACACGCACGAACATAGCAAATACATCAAACACGTTCGTTCGATTTACTTATCGGCGGTGGCCACCACCAACCAATATACCGGCGGACGATATTGCTTGGGTTCTTATTATTATTCAATTCAATTGTTTCCAGACTACAACTTACTCAACGCCATAGCCGCGCGTTATTCCTTTCTATATTCTCAACTCCGTTATAACTCTAATTATATAACGAAGAACGCTCCTTAGATTTACATCAACTTGAATCGGTGCATCAGCTTTAATATTAAAGGGCGAGGTATCCCCCGTGTGTATTTACAAAGATGGACGTTGAGAATTGAGTGATCCGCGATCGATTCAAAAGTCTGCCTTCTAAAGAGGCAATTGTAATATTGCGTGTTTGTGATAAGTGATATATTTATGATGAGAGGAATACCTAAGAATGCGAGATAGTAGCGTGTAGGTGGAAGAACTTGTTTGGCATGAAATAGCTTGCGCGAATAGTTGCGTCATAGACTTATCGTTAGGGAGAGCAAATGAGTCTGTACGAACAGCTCTCGCTCCCGGCCAAAAGCGTTTTGTCCTGAATGGCGGCTGAATAAGATGAGCAGACAGCGAGCTATGTAGAATTTGAGAAGCAGGCTGTGTATGCATGTTTCTGACTGCTATCTCCGCGTGTACGTATGTCTTTCTCCCCATTCGACACCACCACCACCACCACCACCACCAAACGCCAAACCTTGCAAAGCATTTTTTCTTTCTTCCTCTTGCTCTTCTCTCCGCGTAGCTCTCCTCACGTGGCATAGTTTTATTTTCAATCGTAATGCGCGCGTAAAGTGTTTAGCAAATGGAATTGTATATTCTCCTTGATTGTTATTCTCGAGTTTGTTTTCCCTCCTTCTTCATCCACACACCGGAGCATCGTGCCTCTACGATATACATGCGGACTGTAAATTTTGGTTTATCGATATCCTCATTTGGAGCAGACATTCGATATTTTTCCTCGGTTCGAGTTTATGTTGATTTTTCAATTCAGCCATTAATGCAATCCACTATTCAAGTTTTTCATATCGAAAAAGTCTGAAAAACAGTAGAGCAGAGGATATATGAAAGAAGAAAGCTTTTCGCACAGGAGCGGGGGGTTTGTTAAAATAGCACATAATATAGATTCACAGAGTCTTGACCGGACTCTCCTCCCCTCTCTTATTCTCGAGCGTCGAGCCTACTCTTGCCATAGCCAGCTTGCTATGCGGCACAAATTGAGGCGTGCCGCGCGAATACGAAAATCATGTAGTCCGAACGCTACGTCTGATAACATACGTGGTTATACTACTATATCGAGGCGCAAGAGTAGGAAAGTTTCAAACATTGTTCCGAACTAAGTTGGCCGAGGTTGGTGAATCTTTCACACGGACAATGAACCGTAAATATGGGGTTGTCCACGAAAAATCGCAAAACTATGGGACTATCTATTTAAGTTGTTTTTTTTTTTCAATTTTTTTATTTAGCTCGTCCTACTTATGAATGAATTAGGTATATTGGGTCCTTGATAAAAATTCATTCGATTGATTTATCGAAATGTCGGTTCCGTTGGAAGCTCAGTAGCTGCATGCGTTTAACGCGACTAGGAACGCCCTATTCGGAGCAACCGTGGAACAGGCGGTTCATGAAGTTGATGACATTTGGAGCTTTTTATTCTTCTTGTACAAGAGTCAGAGTCGCAGGTTCCTTATATGCGAGGGGAACACTTGCGCCAGTGTTGGAAAGTTGGCATCATGATGTAAACCAGTGTGCGGAGAGAGGATATGCGCTAGCTGGAGGAGGATTACTTGGCTCGGGCGAGCGGCGGTATAGTGACAAGTTCGGTGCACAGTGACGTTACCAGGACAACCGGGATGATTCGCACGTAGTGCGACCGCGTACATGGGATCTGACGACCGATTTCCAAAATTCCGAGTCGAGAAATTAAGGACATCTCGACAGATATCAGACCTTTTTTTCAAATATGGAACCACCACTATTGCAGAACACAACATTTTGGACCTTCGGTTTTCATTAGGCTTTTCATAATTCCGTATATAATTCACACAGAGACGTCGAGACCTCCTGAGCTCAACTGTGAATCCAAAATGCAGCTGTTCCGGGCAGGGAAAATCAGTGCGAGATATATATGTACATAATAAGAGATAGATATGAAGAGACAGAGAGGGAGAAGTTGAACCAGGCAAGAGTCTGGTAACCTAAAGGAAAGCAAGGAGCAAGGCGACAAGTTTCGCGGACCCAACGGTGTCGTGTTTAACTGGTACATAGGTACAATGGCACACATAGTTGCCATTATATACATAGTAACACATGTTTACATAAGGGAGAAAGGGATATTCTCGTCGTCGTCAAGCAACGTCCGATCTTGTCACCGGCATCGTCCCCCCCCCCCCCCCCCCACCCCCTCATGGAGTATGAGATCCTTGACCCCTTTGGTAATACATCCATCCCTATCCTTGTACCACGCACTCTAGAATCCCAACTAAAGTGCACCCATAACGTCCCGCTGTTCTCGAGATGGCGACGTTAAGCGATGTAATAAAACCCTTTTGATCCGAGACGCGATAGCACTGGACAAACTTACACGGTTAACTATCCTCAAGCGACCATTTGTTTGGCCGCATTTCTCCTCTTTAAACTTTCCTTGTACCTTCCTACCAATTTGCTATCCCAATAACGTTGCAATAACGTTCTGTTGTTAGTGATTTTTGCGGGATAATCGTCTCATCTCGTTAATGTCTCGATAGAAATTGTCCAGATGTCTCCATATTGAATTTCAATTTGATAATCGTTGAAATCGGTTGAGCAGGTATGATGCGCGAGAAGTATGAAGAATAATCTAAATATAGAAATTTATTCGTCCCGCGAATGCGGTTACATTGCAAATGTGTCAATGGCCGATGGCAGTTTCGTGCGAAACGAATTCTACGATAGAGGAAGAGAGAGAAAGAGCTTGGGGACAATGTCGACGCTTTGGAGTACTGCCAATGTGAGTGTAATTAGTACTATGATAATTTTCTCTAATGCTGACCATTAACCCAGTTTGGTACGGGTAAAAAAAACGCAAAAATTAGTTAATGGTCTTTGCCATATCTGTGTAACTTTGTGTGCGGGACGATCCTTTTACATATGTGTATATTATCCTGTGCTCATGCTCGCGTATATATCTGTATGAAAAAAGGCTCTGCGGCTACCGATTTCCTCGGGGGATTACCACTCTCCCCGATGAACAATCTGTCGTTTAACGTTTCTTCTCTCTGACCCTCGATATTTATATATAAATATATATCCATATCGTTCCTTTCGCGCCTTTCCTATTGCATTTTACTTTGTTTTTTTCTCCTCTGTTTCTGAATATTTTCACAGATAAACTTTGACACTTTGATACGTTGTTGATATTTATTGCCGCATACGGAGAGTTATGTTTTTTTCAATTTTGTTGGATTAGCTACTATTGACCCAACGTAGGTATATCAAGGACTGCAAACTCTGTTTATCCTTTATAAACAGGTCGGTGGTCGTTCGGGTCGTAGAATAAAAATAGCTCTTCAAACGCAGTCGCATGACACGCGGCTTGGCAAACTATGTCATCAAATCTCAATAACAAATTCCGTCCAAATTCATTCCATGAAATAACTCAATCCTCCATCAAATGTGTTCCTTTTTTCCAAACCGTACAAATAATTATCTATGAAAAGTTATGTTTTCGACAAATCAAAAAAACTGCCATAGCCAGGATTAGCCAGGATTAAAGATTGGACGGATAGATAGATTTAGTTGGTATCCCCATACTTTGAGCGAATCTGCCTATAAACTAGATTTGAAAGTGTTACAAAGAGAGCTAGATACGAAGAGTAGTAATACGGATGGCGTACACATATATTTTAGTTCGAGATTCTGCGAGCTCGTGAAATTTAACTATCCCATCGTTATACGACGAGTGATACATATAGCCGTCTTGGCCGTAAAACTAGTTGTATACCCATATGTACAGTTGATACGGAACGTATTTATGCGAGGATATTATATTGCGTCCATTCATATTACAAGCGGTGCAAGATTGCAGTGAACAATACAAGGGATGCGTATGCGCGGTAAAGAGCTAGCAAAAAAAAACCAAATAAACTAGACTCGTCGAAAAGGTTTTCTTCGGAAGTATAGTTTTCGTCAGCTAGTCACGGATAATAAATTTTTATCAAACTTTCATCGATAGTAAATTAAAATGATCTATCAAGTCAATAAATCATTATGGGAGATGATGGAATCGAGGCTCGATAAATAGACGCACTTTGAGCAGGTAAAAAATCATGGGTGAAAAAGGAAAGAGACGATATTATAGACCGTAAAAGCATATACACTTGGCGTATATATATGCATCGACGCCTCTCATTACGCGAGCAATATTTACAAGCGTGTATTCATGTATATGCCTGGTACGTGTATCGTACAATGAAAGGAGGTGTCGACGACATTTTCGTGTTTTATTTTTCCTTCTCACAGCGGAGGTGCTTTTCAACGAAGCTTCAAAGAGCAACCCCTAGCGATATCCGAGCATATTGTGGCTTTTCTTGGTGCAGAGGTACGAGAAACGGTTTCTCAACTGTTCGAAAAGCCGACGAGGATCTTTCGGGTTTCGAGTCACGAGCGAGAGAGCGTTCACCGTCGGGGCGTGGTGGTGGTGGTAGTGGTGACGACGTTGACGACGTTCCCCAATGAAACCACACCCTCCTCACATTTTCCTCGAAAAGCATCCGCATAGCCATACGATAATAATTCTGCTGCACTTTTGTCCACGAATATTTATATCTATACCGACGTATGCACTACATCGAGACAGGAATAAAATGTCGAAAAATACATAATGCACGAGCGGTGGGTCGCCATTTCTCTTGTAGTAAACGCACGAGTACACCGCAATAAGCCCCAAACTCTCAAATGCATTAGCCGTAATAGCGGTAGTAATAGAAATCCCAAAATGAATCATACAACAAATAACGGCGGGATTCAATGAAATAATTGCAAATGTAATGTCACTTGTACGAGGAGAAGAGAGCGATATCGAGGGAGGGAGGAGCGGCGGCGGTGGCGGCGATTGAGAGCCAGTAGGCGCATCGGTCAGGTAAACTAAGCTCGCTTGTTAATTGAGGCGTTAGCTCGCCGTCAAAGCTGCTAGTCAGAGCGTAAGAGTGAGAGAGCCAGACTACTCTCTTGAGCTCTTGTTCCAGAGACATCGGGCCAGGATATCCCTGATAACCGCATGGGCACCGAAGCCAACGTTCGAGGGAACGAGGTAGTAGATGGCGCTCTCGTCGTCTACCACCGGTCTTAAGCTCTCTGACAAATGCGCTATGGTCAAGATTAAGATGGTCCCTTGTTATAGAGAATAACGAGAAGGGAAACAGTAAGTTGGCCAAGTAAGCATCGTGCAACAGAACGTAATTCATTCCTTCGGAATAATCCATTTAAACGTTTCGAGGATATCTTATACATTTTTTAGAACGATCTTGAATCATTGGTTAGGGCCAAATCTGCTGAAATAGAAGAGCTAGGATTAGAATAACTCGGTTGGCCCGAATTCGTGACGCCAACCGTTACGAAATAACTTTTCATTCAACCAACAACTAGCTCGTAGCTGCCTCGGACCGTACACACATAATGTGCAGTGACCGATGAACGAAAGACTTTTGATTGAACCAACTAAGCCACAACTGGCCTAATAATAATTAGGGTAAGAAGCCGATGTTTGTACAAAAAAAGACACACATAGCACGAGATATGGAAACCACGATCGGAGGGAGGGAGGGAGAGAGAGTGTACGATAAGTGAGAGCAGAGAAGGTCTTTGCGAGGCGAATAGCAGATTAGGCCGGGTGAGCACGTGTGACAGTCGAACGGCCAGCATAAATTAGATACGGGAGCCGTGGTCCAGTTAAGTTTGCGTGTGGAACGCGTCCCGTAACAAGACAATTAATACACGGACGGTTGGAGGTGAGAGCGTATATCTATATGTGCGAGCAATGTTAACTATATGGGCCTGGCTTGTTCGGTACAACACGTATAGAGAGGAGATTTTGGAGATACGTGAAAGCGAAAGAGAGAGAGAGAGAGAGAGAGAGAGGAAGGGTGGACGGGTCGTTTTGACCACTGTTGGATGGTACTGCTGCTGCTGCTGGCTTTGGACCTGCCCAGCAAACGTGCCGAACGAAGCGTGCTTATATTCTGTCTCTAACCACCCACCAGTTGGCTCCCTCTGGTGTTGTATTGAACGTACTACAAGCTTTGTGTTTCGTACTTGTTGGCGCTGTTACGTCACTGTTTCTATCACCATTTTCGCTCTCTCTCTTTCCATCTCTTTCCGTCTCTCCCTCATGCTGGGCCAAATCTTCACTGGTTGTACGACAAATACATTGTTCATAGGGGACCTCCGTTGTTCGAAATCCAATGGTCTTACAAATACATACACGCGCGCCCACACACACACACAAGGACTATCCGTATGGGTCCCTATTTGCATGGCCCTTTCAAGGCCATTCAATTTCGATTCGATGCTGGAAACCGACGGTCCGCGCTCTTCCCTCGTGTGTCTCTACCATTCGAGATCGTACAAAATTGCCTTTGGTATGGTCGAACCGAGCCCATAGCGAAGGGGCGAGGAAAACCTATGAGGCGCACACCCAGAGTGCGATCCGTATACACCAAATCCACGCAATAGCATGTCGTATTTTGCAGGATTCTACCTCGGGGAATTTTACAACATTCGAACTAATGAAATTTTACGATCATTCCTGACCAATAAGACGCTTCTTATTGCTTTTTTTTGTTTCTTTCAATTTAATGCCTGTGGATTATTTTCACTCCTATATTTCTATTCCCATGCGGCTTCTTGTATGTTAATTGAATTCTTTCAGCCGACTCGAAGGAACATTCGTGCTCACACCATTCTCCGTTTCACAACAAATTTGACTATATTGCTAAATATTGCTTTATAGGGATGCATTAAACTTGCAACGATTAAAGTTTCAATCAGGCATTCGAAATGAAGCAAAAAAACCATACATTATTACCACCGAACGGATCTTACTTTTTTTTCTCCGATTTCCATCAATGCCTGGTTTTTCTCGCTCGGCCTGCTTCACCGTGAGGTCATGTACATATTTTATTACTCTACGAGCAGGGCTAATATAGCAACCGACTCTCTCCAATAGCGGACATTTTTTCATAATTGGTGGTGGCTTTTGGCGCGAATGAGCAGTCGAGTTGGTGGAAAAAAAAAAACACTTTGTATGAATGAAACGGCATACAATGTTGAAAACTCCATTCTGTTACTTTTATACACGGGCGTTCGTGTTGAAATTTTTATTGCCTCTATACAGTTTTCAACCGGAACAAAATCATATAAACAAAACCGCGCTCGAATATTGTGCAGCGTTAATTATGGGAAGAACGAAGCCCCATAATATTCGTATGGCTACGAAAAATGCGGTGGTCTTTGAAAGTCGAGGTGTACGGGGGTGCCATTGTAATGTCAAATGAGCAACATTATATGAGCTAAATAGAGCCGTGTCGTAATGATATGAGCGGAAATAAATATGCTGAGAATACATGGATACCGGGAAACCATAGAAGAGTGGAGGGGAATTCGTTGTGAAATTTGCATAATCGGGCTGCAGGGCTGATGGTAGCTGCTTTCCATTTTTCGGTGCAATTTCACGGGGTGTCCCGGTGAATTCGTGCGAGTATTCGTACGAGTTGAATTCGGTGGAAGAAATAAAAAAGTAAAATGGCCGCTCGTGGTTATCGGTGCTCGGTCCCCCGGATACATATCGAGAGCTTCCACGGGGAACTGAGAAATCGTCGAATCTCTCGCGGTGGAAAAGCAAGTTTAGCGTCACGAGGAAACGCGGCGAGCCGAGCGTGCTGGGCGTGCTCGCGCCATTGTTCCTTACCCGAAGGCACCCTGGAGTGATTTTCATCACCGACGATTGTTCCTTCCTTAGCAAAGTTGGCCTACCCGGCTATTAACCCACATTCTCTATATATGTTTGAGTCTTGAAACGCATCGCTTCGCATCCCAAGTCGCTAAACTTACGCCCTTAAGTTTTTCACCAGGTTCTGTATGTGGATAATCTTGCGTACCTATATATATATATATATAGTCGAGAGCAACTTGTGAAAACGTTGTTTTCGTCTCACAGCAGTTGCTCGAACTCGGTGAAACGACGATTTTTCTTCCATTCGACGCGATACGCGAGCCTCTCGCGCGCCCTTTCTCTTCTGTCCTCCTCCTGCTGTTTTTCGGGCCACAACCCTCTTTCGTCGTACGCCTTACCCGCCCCACCAAACGTTTCTTTCTCGCTCAATGCTTCTCAATTACCTAACCCGCCTATACAGCAATAAGGCCGACCTACCTAACCGTATCCAAAGTTACAGATCGTTAATTCTTGTTCGACAAAACTCGGCGGGAAAACTTTACTCTGCTCGAAAGAAAACTCCAATTCATCGACAATACTTTTTTCCCCTCCTCTCTCTCTCTCTGTATCCATCTTTGCTTTTCTTTTCATCTCACCCTGTGCGACGTCTCCAAATTTTCCGTCCGATCATTACGTTTAATTGATTAGGCGATCGCCATACGATCTCTCGCATCCAATTTTGCGATATGGATTTTGAGAGAAAATTCGAAATATTCACAATGAGATTCGGAAGAAGAACTGCATGCCTGCCGAGCGGTCGCGGCTCAAAACGAATTTATTCTTAACGCGACCGGTCGTAAATATGCCGGGGCATGGTTAATAAAATAGAGATAATTGATGAGGCGCACACTGGTGTACCGGGAGGATAAGATATACGAGATGTACCAGGAAACGTCGAATGGTACGCCACGACAAGGTAACAAGGAACATGGACAAGTGCAATAACGATCATCGCGCGAGCGGTACGGCGGCGGAGAGAGGCGGTAGTAGAAGAGGAGGACAGCACGCGCAAACGAGGTGGCGTTTCACCACCAGGCACCATCCGGCGAGCAACCCTTGCGACTACGCGATTTGGCGCTATTGAATCATGACGTGTATATCTTCCCTCATGCATACACTAGCTCGCTCCCTGCCATGCTTGCTTTCGAACCACCATCCTTTACCGGCTGTGTGTTTACTACAAGCGGTCAATGTCCGGCGTTTCTCTCTCTCTCTCTCTCTCTAACTCCGTCTCACTTAACCCACAAACAGTCGGGCAACGTTCCAGATCTTCAACCCCCAGCCCCGCGGTACACACATAGACGCGGGCTAACGCGGGATGTAACTCGAAATAATATATTCTTGCTGATGTGTATAATGTGTATGATATACGTATTTATGTTGGCGTATCATCGCGATAAATTATTGTCGGGCTCTTCGGGAACGATAGCCAACTAGGTAGGTAGGTAGGTAGGTAGGCAGGCGTGTTCTTTTCCTATACGACACACGTACGTACAAATTGTTACGCTACAGAAGTCACTTGAACGTATCACAACAGAGTTGCCCAACACAGTTTCGCTGATGTCGTACTAAATTCCGTTAGATAAGATACTTGTTATTTATTCGTCAATGATTTTTCGACTATAACCTCGAATATTAATGGTTTAAGCTATTTTGAGAATTGACACAATTTCGGAAGAAAAACTTTAACGAACGCTAACGATTCTCCAACTTGAAAATGGATGAAACTTGACTATCTCGTGGAATAAGTTTATTCCGGAAGAGATGTAATACGGATAAAAAAGATACAAACATTCAAAGGATTTATAGAGTATCGTAGTACATTGTAAGGTAAGGGTGTAATTGCATTGCGGGCTCAATACCGGCTCATCCGGAAGTTTGTTCGAGTCACCGAGGTGATTTGAAAGTTCCAATGTAATTGGAACGGTCTATAGGGGCGGCGGCGGCGGCGGCGGCAGCGGCGGGTCCATTGAATCGTATTGGCAGAGCGAAATTTAAACTGGTGACTCCGAGGCGAGCATTGATGACAAAACGATACGCGCGAGGCTGACGTTTTTCGTTAAACTTTGAGAAACACGATAAATCCGGAAAAAGCCTCTGTTAAAAAGCCTCGATGCGCAGTGACGTTTTCATTGATTATTTTTTCAAACATTTGTCAAAGAGACGCGTTGCTCGTATCGATCAAAGCAATTTAATATTATTAATATTGGTATATGACATTAGCACTTGATCGAGGACAAATAACATTACTGATGGAATGAATTTTAACGTTTAACGAGCTTTTACCCGTATTACCGCGTATATAATTACTTTAAAGATTATCGTTACGAAGCTATTTAATTATATTTGCAATATACGGTTGGCGCATCCGATCGGTCGGGTCTGCTGTGGCACGATGATAAAAAATAAATAAAAAAAATAATAAAAAAAAACAAGCCCACCGTCAGTTGTATCGTTTCTTTCTTCTTTTACCCATTGACCATGTTATGTTTAGCGAAAAACGATAAAGCTGCGCCGTCGTCGTCACATATCCGACGCGCATTGAATAACGAAAATCTTTATCGGATTTGATGCTGCGCAAAACAAATCTGTTCAAGTTGTGCTTCGTTGCACTCGGATGGACGCGATTTGTTTCATCCGTATATATGGGCCATTCGACGACCGCGAATACCTAACTTTTGCCTCGCATCGCATTGTTACGCTCCTTACTCAATTTCATTGGGGACTCATCGGATATAGAGGTATATAACGAGAAAACTCTGAAAAATCTTAATATAATGGAGAAAGCCAAAAAGTGGAAAAATGTTGTGGGTTTAAAAAAATTGAAACGCCTGAAATTCCGTTGATCCTTCGCCTCTCTTCCAACACTTTTGACTTCAAAGGTGTATAAGACCATTTTCAACCTACTGACCACATTTTTTTTTCTTGTGTTTCGCACTTGAGGGACCCCATCATAAACGTGCCTCTTTGTACACGTACCCGAAAGCTTTTTAGTCCTCGATCTCATTAGTGATACGCGACACTGATCAAAGTCAAACCGCCAGCATCGCGTTTCTGCCCCGAAGATGCGGCACTTGGAAGAAAAATTAAAATCCAGATTGTAATTCTCGTGTATATAAATTTAAAAAGTTGATCGATTGAATTGTCTATATGATTACGAAGAAAAATATGATTCGAGGCAACTCTAAAAGCAGTCAATCGAGCCAGTGCACAAGAGAAACATGAAAGATCAGGGTCGGGGATTAGATATTGTGAAAGAAGAATATGTGTCACGCGCGCGCGTAAAGGAGAGAAAGTGAGATCCGGATGAAAATGTGATGCGCGGTCGTATTAATGCATCGAACCCCCCGAGTACGGATGAGCATTTATCACGGAGCTCACAGATCTGCAAATCACTCTCACCTGCAGAGGCGAGGGAGGCGGTACAGCGGTGGCGGGTCAGCCACCGGGATATAGCTCTCCAATGGCCCCAGGTTCCAGCTTGGGGCGGGCAAACGATAAATTCGATTACGTTTTCGCTTACCGCACCGCCAATTTTTTTTTTTTTTTTTTTCCTCTTTTTTACCCTCGACCTACGCTACTAACTCTTTCTCTTGCTCTCTGCGTTCCTGATTTTTCTCTTCCACCCCGAGCCCAAGATTTTGATGACGCAAACCTTGATTCCGTATTATTTATCCATCACTAATTAACACTGGTATTAGTAGAATATCTGGTATATATTCTGGATACCTGGACATGGCTACGTATGTATATGTAGCGGCGCAGAGAAAGTTTCAACACCAGTTGAATGGTCGGATTTGTCGAGTGGTCCTCGGTTTCCGGTGTGTATATTGTTAAGCCAAAAGAGAAGAGTCAGAACCTCAATTAAACTCTCGATCCCTCGTCGCGAGCATCTGCATTGGATCGAGTCTGCGAAAATCCTGGGCCGAGGCGACAGCAGATTCCCTTTCCTTCTCTATCCCGCCGCTAGCACGCGCGTTCCAGGCGCGCACTCTCGTCGGTGAAATAGAATCGAGAAAGGATATTATCCGATTTGCATAAAGGAGTAATTCAATGTACAAGTCTACGAGGCAAACGGCTCTGGGCCAAAAAAGACACAAAATCGACCAACAAGAACGGGGATAATTTGCTCTCTCGACGGCTGAGAAAACTAAATTAAAAAGTAGGTATACCAACGACGATAGGGATAATATTTCGATTCATAACTGATTATGATTTTTGTCTTATGCGCCGAGTCGTGCTGAAGCATCGAAGGAAAATAATAATCGGCCACACACGGATTATTGAATTTATTCCGATCGAGACTCCGTCGGATGGTAAAAAAATGAAACGCATACGCGGGGAGGAGTAGGTCGGGAGGAGGGGGGGGGAAGATGGAGCTGGTTGGTGTGTTAAAAAAAAGAAAGAGTACACAAAGAGGCTGCGAGGAGAAAATGAGCGAGCCAGCAATGAGCTCACACTGTCACGATGAATCGAGTTTCAAAAGAGCTTCCAGGTCATGTTCTCGGCGCGGAATGAGCACTATTCGTGTGGCGCCGACATTTTGTCCGTGTGTACAATTCATCCTCCGTATCCGTATACGTGTGAGCGAATGCTTCCAAAAGGGAGGTAAAACGGGGGCGTAGAGCGAGAGTGGAGGAGCAACAGCAGCAGCAGCAGCAGCAGCAGCACGCATCACTCCCATTCTATACGTGGCTCCTCTTGTTCTTCCTTGCGCCTCCTTTCATTCCCCTTCCGTTATAGCCATCATCATGCATGCACTCCCCTGTTGCTCCACGGTATACGTCGTATGGCACGTCTCAACTTATTACAAACCCAGCGACACACACGTGCGCTCTGTAGAACTGCGTCCTTTTCTCTCTGTGAGATATTGTGCTTTACCAGAAATGAGTTTCCGTATGCATATGCGCTCGTCCAGGTGTACCCTCGTATTTCTTGCCCAGTGCACCAAGGATTTTCGCATCAGAACCTACTCCAGTCTTGTTCTCGCCCCCTCCCGCCATCCATCCGACATCCTGCTGACGCTCGGAGCACGAATCTTTATACGTGTAGGTATATATATGCGTGAGAATGTGTATAAATCCTTGGATTGTTTGAGATTCCAGACTTGGCAGAAAAAACTGGCGCGCGCTTCAACTTTCACGCGGTGCTACTCTCCAAGAGATTACTTTCCACATTACAAACATGTTATGCTCTTTATTTTATATATTTATATTTTTTTTTTCATGCAGAAGCCTGCCATATTTCGTTAACAGAATCATCGTGTACGCCGATGTGAGTACTTGTTTCGTATAAATCCCCCAACTCGTTATAACTTGCCTGATTACTTAGGATTATAACGAAAGGAAGGATTTACCGCCCCATCCCCTGTTCGACTAACAAATTTTAGGGGGGCGGAGGTTGCAGCTGTACTAAGCGCGGATAAAAATGAATTTGTTGTTTAGGTATAGGCGGTAAACCGACGGCAAAGTAAAACTTCTGGTAAACGAGGGAACAAAGGATGTACCGATAAATTGGATAAAAAGTATCTATCGTTGTACACGCATGTTCCACCTACGTTACATTCACGTTGGGTTTATACAAATGTATGTTTACGTATGTTTACGTATATGAGGGTACTCGTGGAAGAGCGTACAATCCCTACGAGAGGGACGTCGTGAAAGTGGTCTTGCTTTTCTCGACGAGTTCGCGATGAATAAGACATGCGCTCGGCCTCGATTTTTCTCGACGGCTCGTTTCTTCAAACCTACGAGCGGCACTGACGCGCGTGTCCGCACGCCTACCGATGTTATACGATTCATGCGCTAAACAAGTATCAAAACTTTTTCGACTAAATCGAAAAGTACGTGAACCCAGTGTCACGCGTCTCTTTATTTTCTATCGAATTTTCATTAAGCGTCGTAGGTTTCGAAAGAGTTGCGAAAAGTATCACAAGTTGTTGAGAATTTGCAAATTCTACGTCACAAAATCGCTCATATACGACCGTATGCGCGCTTATACTACAATTTCTCAAGTACTCGGCTGTTGCGTTTTATTCCTGCTTTGGGAAAGGCATACATAGACCCTATTAACTCTGCAGTCAAGAGGCTGCGACGACCGGTGTCCAGTCGAGCAGAAATTCAACCGTACACAACTCTTTTACGCGCTTCAGACCCGGACTCGTCTTCATTCACCGGCCGGGGCTCTCCTTCTCACTCCCTAACCCGCACCGTCTTTTATTCTCGCTTTTCCTCATGACCGTCGAAAAAAATAAGTTATTGCCCTCTCGCGCGGACACGGTAATCTTTGATTCGAGCAAATTGAAAAAAAAAAAAAAAAACAGTGCATCGCAGAAATTCGAGCATTTATTTTCATTCCTTTCAAATAAATGTTTCAATGGACAAATGTCGTCATGTCGTACGATATATGTGATAAAAAAATGAAAGTAACGCGCTAGTCCTATAGCAGGAGCGTTTTTCCCATTTGTTAGAAATCCAGTCGAGTCAAATGGAGATTTTTTTTAGGCGATATAAAAGTTGTTCGAGTCTTTTGCCAATAGCTCTGACTCGCGTTTTTCAAGCCGGAGAATGCTCTCTTTTCCAATATTCCGGTATACTGCTGTAACGCAGCAGTGCTAAAGAAAAGCTTAAACCAAGCCAGCCAGCCAGCCAGCGGCGCTCCTCTTGCGTGGCTTATCGGATCGGTACACCTGTGGCGAACGGGAACCGCTTTTCCCAGTGCTCTTCTCCCCTTGCTCGATAAAATAAATCATCCAGTACCAGGGCCATTACAAAAATATTTTCGAAATAAATCAAACAAAGGTCCTGCTCCTCCGCACGAGCTTCAAGTCGCCCTGAATTTCCCGGTTTAACGCTCTAAATTTTCATTAAACCCGTGGCATTATCCAGCAAATATTAATTCGTGCAACTTTTTTCATTCAAATTGCTCTATTATTGCGGAAAAAATGTAGGTGGGTAAAAGAAACCGCAGCGGGATACACGATGTGTGAATAGAGCAAAATTGCAAAAACAGAAGAAACGTACGCTCGAATTACATCCTTTCATGAAAATTGAGGCTCCGCGAGCCAGTGAAAATTTCACAAAATCCTACGATAAATCGAAACATCGGACGAGCAATTTTTTTGACGCGTTCGCGCGTCTTCTATTTCGGACAATAGTCGCGTATATTGTATGGGTCGAAAGATCGTTAAGAACGTCCAATTCTATAGAACGAATGAGAAAAGAAAGGAAAAAAATTAACAAAATTGCCTCGACCTCGCTTCGTTTCCGCTTTTCATCGTCTCGACCGGCAGCACCAGCAGCAGCAGCAGCAGCAGCAGCAGCAGCAGCAGCGGGCTTTGCCAATGAATAGGCGAAAAAGCGGCAACGAAATTGCGACTTTAGCAGTATTTGTACCGCACACGTACCTCTCCTCGCACCGCGGCCTTTTGTAAAACATTTTTTTAAAGCCATGTGACAAAATTTGATGAAGCTCCTTTCACTCGGCGTCATAGGTTATTGCATCATTGATTATTGTCCCAAATAAACATATGTCTTTGAAATATGGCGTTGCGTTGAATTATCGTAGAAGCAGGTCGTTTCGAAAATTCGTCTGTCAATCTCTCAACTCGAATCCAATTTGTGTCAACAATTTAACTTGCTTCGGCGCGGATCGTCGACGAGTCATTGGATTCGAATGGTCGGGAATCGTCCTTTCGCGCCTTTTGCCGCAGCAAATCAAATGAGCGTTGACAAAATTGGCAGTACGGGGCATGAAATTTAATGAGAAACTAACGAATATGCACGAATGAATATTTTTCGTAATTTAATGCTTCGATTGTGTTTGTTGGTTATTTTGTTTAGAGGCGAAAGCGCGGATAATGGGGTTGCCTGACATTTACGTGAAAACGGGTAGCGGCCTGACACTGACGTGTCTCATGTCCCAGGGTCCGCACGATCTCGGTACGGTTGGCTGGTATCGCGAAAATCAGCCTCTCGACACATCGCCGAGATCGGAGAACGACATTGACAGCGAGCCCCGTATCAAAGTCGAGACGGAATGGAGCGAGGCTCTTACGTCGAGGTACGTTACGCGTTACGTTTCAATCATCGCTTCGACATTCTATCCTCACATATTTTTCTCATTTTCGCATCTTTCTTTTCGCCAGATTAAGGATTAAATACGCGAAGCTCAGCGACTCGGGCAACTACAGCTGCCGACCGACTGTCGCAGAAATGGCAACGGTTAAGGTGCACGTAATAAATGGTAAGTTGCATGATTTTCAATATTTCCTTATTCCATTCGGGCGGCGCGTAATTATTATAAAAATAACATGCCACGGAGTAGTTTTATTTCTTTCGAAGTAAGTTTTTCCGTTTTTGTTTTTTTTCCCCCCAAGTTAGTCCGCAGTACAGATTAAAAGACGGTGGGCACGAGCACCGGGTTCTTCTGTGAGGTTCACCGGTACGTTTATCTCATTGCTGCTGTGCAAGCTCTTACTCGTACGAGCGTGCGGATAGTTTAAGATCTCGTTAAGGATTTAAATGCAGAGCACGAGCAACTCTCATCCCTCTTTTCGAGAAACTGAGATCTCTCCTAAAAAGAGAGGAAAAAGTAGAGAAAGTAGCTTACCGCACCACCGGCTAGCGGCGGCCCAAGACCCAAGCCCCCAAGAACAGAGTTTAAAGGTTCACAAGGTAGGAGAGAGAAAGCGCGCGCGAGAGAGAGCCAGTGAAAAAGAACACAGTCGCGGTGAATTTGCCATACGCATCAGTGATGAAGAGCGTCTTTTTAATGCTGCGAAATATAGTATATTCGAGCTAAACGTACAAACGAACACTTGCGAAGTCATTGAACCAAGTCAACAATCCATATGACCGAAAAAGTTTTGATGTAAGAAATGAAAAAAAAAATAAAAGTAGCATATGAGAGGGTGAAATATAGTTTCAAGTTGTATTGTTGTTGGTAGAGGGTTGCATGAGAGTTTTAGCCAAAGGGTAAGAAGAGCTAGGAGGAGAAGCCTTCATCAAAACGGTCTTGCGGATCAGGAGAGTTGGTGAATAGGAGAAATTAGAGGAAGATCGCGGGATGAAGATGAGGCCTCTGTAAATTGCGGACTAGTTACGTACGATAGAAACATACAAGAGAAGTTAACTGTTCGGCCTTTTGGAGTCAGCCGTATCGGGACAAGAACAAGTTTTTTTTTTTCCTGCCGAATTTCGTAATATTCATGCTCATCAAGGATCGATACATTTTTATTTCTTTCATCTCCCCGTAACTCGCTGTGCGAATGCATCAAACGACCTGAATTTTCCAAAGTTTGGCGCGCCATGCAATTAATATAGCAGATGGCGTATATGCGTGTAGCGTTGTTATCGGCTCATGTAAATGGCCATTTTGTGCAAAACGTTTGCACAAGCATTTAACGATTACGTGATTCGGAGCCATTTCCTGCCAACGATACGCAGAAATGACATTAATGAAATTTAGGCACGCAACGCCTACAATGCGCTCGAGTATGAGAAGAGAGCGAGAAGCGCCTACGCCTTACATACATCATTAGTTTTTTTCAATGCAAAGATTGAGATAGATGTATTTATATTGATTTCGTAGATAGATTTCAGTTTTATATTTTCATCTCTTTTCGAAAATTTCCTATAAAATGGTTGAATATTGACGAATTGGTTGATTAGTCGGTAACATGTTCGTACCGCGCGTTAGTGCGCTTGTTTATTGGTAAAGCCGAAGACCGGAAAATTCTACTAATTCCAAGTGAAGTACATGCACAGGCGCGTAATTTCAACTCGAATGCGTATAACTAACCTGCCACGGTGGATCAATGGCTGGAAGCAAAAGGAGTAAGGGGTCAAAGGAAGAAGGGGCGGGGGGAGGGGAGAGTGAGAGGAAGGCATTGAGAAAAAAACTCAAAGCTCACTGCAGCGAAACCGGATGCGGATTAATTGGCACTCACCGAACTCGTTTTGCACGATCAATTAGGTGAGCTTGTTGTTGTGCAAGAACGGAAGTACGATTCAATTTATAAATTGATCAAAATTTTGTAGATACGCGTGTAGCGAAGGATTAAAATTGTTGGACGTCGAATCGTGAATGTGTTTCGAAAAACTCTGCTGGCATTGTATGGAAAAAAAGGTCGATAAAACGACAATTTATTTGCCTTCCGGTACCAGCAATTATGCAATTTTTTTCCTCGTCGGACTCTGTTTTCCTATCGGGGGGTTAATTTCGTTTCGACACCGACGGCAATCGTCAACGATTATTTACGAAAATTGAAAAATGCCCAAAAAGTGCAAGAGTCTAATTGAGGCTGGCAGAGAAAAGCTGTTGCATCGCTCTATCCCATAAGAAAAAACGTACAGATCGTCGATACCCTCCTATGAGAACAGAACTGTCGAATATACTCGTTCCGGGAATCTAGCGAACGATACACCAAGATCGGGCCGATGGCTTCACCACGAGTCTCCTCGCCCGCTAATGGTTTTGTGGTTGAATTAAAAAAAAAAAAAAATCCACGCGAACCAAGCGCCCGCGTATAGGTACATACTACTGGTATATACGTAATATATTGGCGACATTTGAATAAAACGATTTTGGCCGATATCTCTCGCTGATTGGACGTTTCTCTGTATCGCTCTTCCCATTAGTTATCACCAGCAACCCCGCGCGACGATATGAAACACAGGTTCACCCAATTTCTCTCTCTTCAAAAAAATATCATTGGGATGGAGAATAATAATTTGAGAGTACAAAATTTGAAAGATAATATTGAGAAATACGGCTGAATTTTCAAGTGAATAGATTTGCAGAATTTAGATACTTTGGGATGATGAAAAAAACATGGTAGACGAGTGGGATTTTTGAACATATGCATATGCAGCAAACAACCGGAAGAGTCCCGAAACGAATTGAAAACGTTGGAGCGAGCGATTAAATATTATAACGTTTCGTGCAAACACTCAATCGTGTAGTATTTATTTAGTACAACATATTGAGTTTACACGCGCCCTAGCGCGATCACACAGACACCGACGCACGTACGCAAAACGCATACAAATCGACAAACACGGATGAGAGGTAATTCCAGATTTTCTAGTACCAAACGAAATTCGTGTAAATCTCGTTCGGCCAACACTTTGGGTAAATATTTATGGAACGTGTACACTCGATTCGCCCCCAACTGTAAGGCTCGATAAACTATATCCATGTTGTATACGTTTATAATATAGAACGCGTATACGGGGCATTTAAAGTCACTTTTAAATTTCCAACCAAAGCCAAATTTGTCACATGTTTTCCTGTACGAAACAATTTCCTAAGCCCAAGCATGCGTTTATGCATAATAAGAAGTTACTTACAGTTATTCGAGAGTATTGTCATTGCGTCCCTCGCGCGTAACCATATTCGACACTCATTTTTATTGCCACCAATGAAACCTGAAAAATATAAATATTCTTTGTCAAAACTCGGTCGTGTTTTTTTCTCTCGCCTCGTATTTATGGCAGAAAAATAAAGGCGAGCGGTTGGTGTGGCTCATTAAATGTAAGCAAAAATAATGTCCATGTCTATATTGAATTAATATTTACTTTTTGAAACTCTCCACACCTCGGTTAATGCTTTCATTCGTAGCTATAGGTATATATGGGCTCGCTTCGAATTTATAATATTTGAATTATTTTAGTCATTCGACAAAGTTCCATCGTTCGAGCTATATACTTTTTATAATTATAGTTTCTTATCTCGAATGTCTTTTGTACGATGACGTAATTTAAAATGAACTCGTGCGAATACAGAGGGGCAGAGTTTACTCCTCGCAAGGACGTTTCCGCTCTTTTCGCGTTTTTTTATTTATCATTTATTCTCTCTCCATCTCCACCAATTGCGACAACGAGGGAGTATTGGATTTTTCTACCAGTCTCGCCGTTGCTCACTTTTGGCCCTTTTGTCTTTATCTCTTTACCTCTGACTGACTTCTTCTTCTTCTCCTTCTTCCTCTGTCTCTTTTTGTTTTCGTTTCTGCAACCCCAAAACGCCCACTCGATAAATTCAGCCAATAAGTTGGGTCGCGGTAAGAGGGCCAAAGATTTTCGAAAATATCGGAATCAAATCAGCCAAGGCAAACGGACAAATACGCGAATCCGGAGCCAGGCTATTGTGCGCATCCGCAGATAAATATTTCCTGACGATTGCACGCAACCGAAAATCAATACGATAATAAACATCAAAAACGACCAACGAAAAACCACAATGTAACAACAAACATAGAAAACAAAACACGCATTCTTTCCGACTCTCTTTTTCAACATTTTCATCGGTGCAGATTTTAAAATACTACAAATTGTCGTTTCAAATAAATGCATTTCGCGCTCCTGGCAAGGATAAAAAACAAAAAACACAAAATTGGGAAATATTTTTCATCGAAAGGGATTGTTGGATATATGGGAGTCTATTGCGATAACGAAAGGAATGTATATCTCGGTCTCTTTCTCCTCGGAACACACAAGCATACGTAGGATCGACTCGCGGTATCCCGTCGAAATCTCAATTACGAGGGTTCGAAAAAGGTTCGATCGTGAAAAAGCAGCAAACTATTCGGGAAACACAAGCTACGTGTATCAACGATACCACAAAGCACAGTCCCAAAACCTCTCAAGGGGATTAATAAGAAATACACACCTGTCGAGCCCAAACAAACCTGAGTCAATACGTATCGTGATTCATTGTTTCGCTGCGCTGTTGGCTGGTTCAGGAAAATAAAGTTCGTATATAACATGAAAAAAACAAGAGTGAAGTGAGAAGCGAGCAACATCGTCAATATATTATTTTACGGAACGAAATTCAAAAATTGAGATCGAAATTGAAAATTTATACGGGTGTGTGTGTGTGTAATCGAGAAAAATGTATAGTCAAGATGCGTCGAACATGATGCGAGTCCGAATGTACCGCCGGTCTGCCTCTCTCGTCCCATGTCGAAAATAAAGAAAAATCTTTTTTTACTCAATTTATATCGGGCATGAAACGGAGGTGACGGAAGATTATGAATGTGGGCGTTCGAAAAGAATTGAAGAAATTCACCGCTTCTTACTCGACGACTATAAATAAGAGCGATCGGAATTTGCAAGACGAATAGAAAAAAGCCCCGCGAGGGGCGATGAAATTCTTTCTCACGGGAGGGTTTGAGATATGAAATACAAACGACAGCCCGATGGCATAAAAAAGAGTTGCCTCGCGTATAGACGTGCTCGGGGTAATGGGCGTCGAAAAAAATCGGAAAGAAAACAAAAATATAGGTATATACAGGATGAAATTGTATAGAAAATAGTGTAAACGTCATAAAAATTGGGTTATATAGGAGGCCGCGGCCGCGGGGGAGGTGAATGGGCTCGGAAGAAAAAGGAGTAAAAAAGTGTCATGAAGCCTATTTTTGCAGCGTAAATGTACGAAGGGGGGGAGGGGCGAGGAATGTAGTAGGGTGTAAGGGAAAGATAAAGAAGGAGCGGGACGCGCGAGAGAGGCAAGTGTTTATGGGATATGCAGGCATATATAAAGTTGTTCTGTGTAGTTGCAGCTATAACTCTCGCCGCTCAACGACGGCCTCCGGCGCTGCACACAAGAGAAACGGAGCAAGAGATACTTGGAAACCGTCGATAGCTGGTTACAATAGACGAAGTAAACCAATGCGGCAATTCAATTAACATTGTTGATATTGAAAATTATTAAGGATAATTATATTATTTCGAGGGTTTGAAGAAATTATTAGTAGCCCGGTGCAAATGAATAGAAGCGTGAAAATTAGGCCGCGCTAAGGGACGACGGTACAATGCGAGCTCGATGCTCTCGAAAAGCTCCCGTGTCCGAGCATCAAGGACAATGATCTACCACAAGAGCATATTATGCAGGATAAATCTACCGAGTTCTGGTTGGCCGGGAGAACGAGTATTTCAAAGTCTTTAAGGCTATTCGCGGTGCGGTGTGCGTAAATGAGACACACCCCCACAACCGTATTCACACGTTTTCTTTCTATATTTTAGTTTTCTTTTGATATAAATCGATATGAGCCTATTGATGTCGAAAATTCGAGAAATCTCGTGTGAAATTGAGAATTGACGAATTTGTTTATTTTGTAAAATTTCAGAGGAACATCCGGCAGCAATGCAGCACGGTAACACAGCAGCTGGTTCACCAACATCCAAAACGATTCTCGTTACAATCGCGTTTCTTCTTGGTCAGCTGAGATAATTTGCGTTCCGAGGGAGCAGGAGGACGAGAAAGAGAAAACGAAAGAGAGAGAGAGAGAGAGGGGGGGGGAGGAAGAGCGGGAGGGAGAGAGAGAGAGAGAGAGAGGGCGAGAAATAGAGATAACGATACAGGTAACAGGAAATAAATAGATATTAATAATAATTCACTATTACATGTACATGACCCAAAGTGGCGTGTTCACGTGTGTTTATACATTAATAAGCTATTAGCCGAGTGAAATAATAATGTAAAGCTCGTATTACGTACGAATTCGCAATGAAAAAAAAATATACGAGATTTATCTATGAAAAAAAAAGAGTGAAATAAAGAGAGCCAACGATCTCCCCCCCCCCTATCTCTCTCTCTCTCTCTCTGTGACACGAGTTGGAAAAAAGATTGAGTGAAACAAGCGTTTATACAAGCACTTCTCTCTAACCACCCTCTGACCGTTTCAGGGCGAGCCCATTAAAAATTTCTACAGGGTCGAAATTATCGAGTTTTGTCGACGAGACCGCGATGTGAAATAATTAAAATGTAGCTCGGTGCGCGTATGGCGAGCTATGTATGTCCTCGATGTCGAAAAAACTCGGAAAATTGGTATCTCGTATACATGTACATAAATACGTGACTGTGGCACCAAAATTTTCGATAATGCATATAATAAAAAAATGAAAAAATGTAACTACACGTATCTGCGTTAACGACGCGTATGAAAAAAAAAAAGAAAAACTTTGGTGGAATAAACAGCAGAAACAGGAGAAAATAACGTATAGAATGAAAAAAAATAAAGACGGTCCTTAATTTTTCAACAATTGTATTCCCTGCGTTGTTGGAGCGTTGACGTTGACGGATTATGATTAAAAAAGAATTTTATCAACTTTTTTATAATTGTCAATATTTTTCTACTTATTTAAAAATGGTAAAAATGATCGATTAACGTTTATTAATACGAATGTACACCAACGCTTGTTTTTCAACATTCACAACCAGATTGCCAATCGATTATTTAGAATTGTCCTCTCTCGGGCCGAGCGATACCCCATCGCGGTATCGCTTCGTCTACGTGTTAACAAATTTTGGAAAACGAATAACCAAGAGGAAAATCATTGTAAACGAACAACTTGAATTGAATCGCGGTAGAAGAATTATTTGTATCGCAAAAATTCTCATGCGGCTTTTTTTTAAATGCGAAAATTCGTTAATGTGAAAAATTGAAATTTGGCCCGTTGATAAAATTCAATCGGGCATTATTGAAGAGCACCACTTCCCTCCCCTCCGCAATGCCGAAGCAGGGTAGCAAGAAGAGAGTATTGAAGGTTTGATAAGGAGCGAGGGCTGCGGAGAGGTTAAAGATCGAGGAATTTGATATGAAAAGGCCGACGTGACTGTTGGGGCGTGAACAAGAGATCGTCTTCAATGACAATGTCCAATGTCAAACCACCTAAAATACCAATATAATGTTGTCTGCTGCGTTTCAATATTACCGCGCGTTGGCATAGCATCGGGCGTAATATCAAAAATTCAAATATAAAGGAGAAATTTTGCTTGGAAAAATCTTACGTTCCGGAAGTTACGAAAAGAAATGCTATAGATACATGAGTGGCCGTCGTACAAGCCGGTCAACAAAATCAATACCCAAATCTTGCACCTTTTTCTTTAATTTCCGCTTCCCTCCTTTAAATACTCCATCCAATACAAAAATAGCATGAGAAAATCATTTTTTCCAATTATTCCCTCTTGAAAAGATTTTTATGATACTTACGAATATACCCGTTGAATCAATGTCTGAAACCCGCAATGTACTCTCGTATTCCGGAGTTGGCCTTTTTTTCGATCCATCCTTATTCGCGCGTACCGCGTATTGATTGCTGCGTTTTTTTCTCTGTGGGAGGAATGTTATTTTTACATGTCATTAATCATTATACGCTTTACGTTTAATATATCAAAAGTCTATAATAACATCAATAGATTTAATGGCTCAAAGAGTGTTAATTCAATGCGATGATGTGTGCCGAATTTAAAGAGATCGAGGAGAATAGAACGTAGCTCAACCGAGGTACCGCACACGCACGTAGACTCGGAGATGGACATTTTCGACAGAATGAGAGACGAACGAATGAGGACAAAAAATTAACGAAAAATAAAAATAGTAGTGAAGAATAAAGTATTTTTAGGTGAAAATTGTTTTTTTTTGTTTTTGTTTTCGTTTTTTTTCGGACTATCGCGCAAATAAAATGTGTACGCATCAAAGTATGCCGGCGTTTGTGTGCCCATGAATGTGAGTGAGACGCGTTAGCGTCCGAATGCAAATGAACAATATTGCTCAAGCATCAAGATTACTCGACAATTCTATTGGTTCGTTCAACATTACGTATTTCAATTTGTTTTCGCGACAAACTTTGCAACTCGATGTAACAAACAAAAAAAAATCAAATTTTATGGGACAAAAATGAATTTTCTAGCAGTACTGTAAATCAAAGTAAATTCAATTTTGATAGAGCCCACTTTCGCGTTATTAATTCATTTTTATCAATGTGTTCCATTTTTTTTATTCGCGAGAAAATTTGGTTATTTCCGTAGATGAAATAAATGGGATGCTCGTTTATCTTTATTTTTTTATTTTTTTTGTTGGAGCACGAAATATTCGAGTTACGATATTTACATCGCGATCCAACACCCGCAACATCCATATTCCTATCCACTAAAATAAACCACCGAATCTTATCAACAGCCCCCCGACGTAGGATTTAAAAAAAAAAAAAAAAAAAAGAAAGAAGAAAGCTACCCTCCCCCCCGGTGTTATATGTAAATTGAGTGTTGCTGCGCCATGAGGGCGAGGGAGGAAGAATGTGAAGGGTAAGTAATACGGATATTACTGAGCCAAACGGAGAGTGAAAAGTTTCGTTCGAAATGGCGCTTTATACGAGCGAAGAGAGAAGAAAAATAATAAAATCGGCGTAGACAGGTATTAGCGTTGTGTACAAAAAGGAAAGAAAAACCAGATACATCGTACTCGGAGAATTTTCAAAAAAACAAAAAAAAAACTGTAATTCCGGCGCAGGTGAATGTTAACGATGAAATAACTGATGTAGAATTATGTAATACCATTTCAAAAAATCCCCACCCTCACCACCCCCTTACTTTCACTTACGCCGAATCCCTCGTTTTATTGCCTACCCTTCATATCCCCTTCATCTACCCTCAATGTTGCAAAGCAATGTATTTCCCAACCGAATATACTTTATCCACATCTTTCCTCCATTCGACTCTCTCTCTCTCTCTCTCCCCCCCCATAACCCCGTGTTTCGAGTGCATTTTATCGATGCATGCCTATTTTCCACGCATTCTTGTATATAATATTTTAATCTTGTAAATAAATTGTATCCATAAATTATTTAACAATATACATGGAGACTCGTAATTACGAATTTTTCGACTACGTATCTTTATTTGCCGTCCAACGTCCTTACTTCCTTCTACATCCGTCCAATGTAGAGATCGACCAAAACAACAGCCAATTAAGAGTAAACGTAGGTTCAATATAAAAATGTCTACGGCATATATTATGTGGAATTAATAAGAAAAAAACATGTCGATACTTATTCGTTTCGCGGTACACTCCGTATATGTTCAGATGCCAAAGCGGATATTATTCGAGCGTTTGTCAGCGTTTACCAGACGTGTTTGCCGAACGATACAATTTTTTCTATTGTTTGAACAAATGTTACCGAACCGAGTTACCCAATTCTCCGGCTATCAATAATTCAATTCCATCGTTTTATCATGCTTCGCGATTGTTACATGAGACTCGGTATTTTATTGAGTTAATTTTTTCGAACGTTCTCACATCAGTCATCGAGAAAAGTTTCATCGTAGCAGTCGTTGCGCGTTGCTTTTTTTTCACTTTTTCCAAGCAAAGTTTTTGAGTTTCTCGCTTCTCGCTTCTCGTTATTCCCTCATAGACGAATTAACAAAATGAAACAATTATTTGGTGCTAGTTTTATCGTTATTTTTTTCGCCCTATTCGTCGCCAACTTGGGAACAATAAGTGGATTATTCATCTTTGATTATCTCGTCGATTCGGATGATAATTACGACGATTCCGGGGCACCGACCAGTCGCGATGTAGCTTCACAAGTATGGGCTCTCGAACCACAAAAATCAAACGGTGGGCGTTCGGTGAATTCGAAACGAATGAAAGCTCAAATTCACAACGAACCTGCCGTTCTCCGGCACAACGATTGTTTCGAGGATATCATCGAGGACGCGATCGATTTTATCAACTTTTTCGACGTATTCGGTTTTCTCGATTACGACGAGGAAGATAATGATTCGGACTACAATTTGACCAAGCAGGGTTCGTTCAAATAAACATTCTAGCGCTATTGCTTTTTTCTCTCAACGCAATGAGGAGATTGTTATTTGATGATGGTTGAACGTTCGAAAAAAATGATTACAATGATTGAATCTTGTTTTAGAAGGCGATTCATCGAAGAGGCCTTCAACGACCGCGAAAAATGTATCTACGACGGAAAGTCCACAACTATCAACGACAACTGCTGATTCGTCGAAAAACGACAGTAAAAATGTAATGTAAAACCAGTCCACAAGCATGCTGATACACCAGGACGGAAATACTTGTGCAATTGTCCATTGAACTCTCTACACTGAATAAAAATCGATGAAACATACTCGATAAATTTTTTCTCGGCATCTGAGAACGTCAAAGTCACGTCGAATGCCCCATATTTGTGTATATAGAATCTGTTGAGAGGGAGCGATTGTGGTACAAGAGAATATAGAAAGGTGTACATTTCTCGATTAGCAATTGCGGGAGAAAAGCTCAGGAAGCGAACCGGCAATACACACAACGAAATTGCGATCACGTAGCCACATTGACCGATCGAAATAATCGGAAGCAACGAGAAAATTGCTCGATCCCAAACTATTTCCAACCAAATGGAAACGCGATAACAGCAATACGCGCGCGTACAAGGTGCATTCTACCGCGTCCGCCGACCGGCATGTATATATACTCTCAATTATTGAACTTTTTTACCAACGCCCCAATTATTGTGCCCGAGTACTCATTATTATCAATTTGACAAACGATTATTGCCAATATCCGCGCCGCGCGAATACACGACAAAACCACTCCAATATCCTACGGCTTTTAATTCGATGTTTATATTATTTTTGTTCGACGTTCGAGCCGTTGAAAAACACCAAAAAAATTTTACAAAACATTTGTATAAACAGGCTTGCTGTATCATTAAAAAAAAAAATCCATACCGACGGTCTCACGGGACAATGGAAATTGGTTCAAAAAATTGTCCCTCTCGATAAATCAAACATATTATGAGATAAACAAATTTTACCCACTTTTCTCTCGCTCTCTCGTTCTCGTTGATTGAATATTCGCCAAGTAACAAGGTTATAATGAAAATTTCGAGCATTCAAATGTTCGATGGTGCGGCGCGGATGATTTTATGGTCACAATATATCGATCGATTTATAGATGTCGATGAATTTAGTAGCGAACGTCCATATCAACGCGTCCTTTACGGCTCGCATCAAATTGCCATTAACCCCATTAACGGTGCAAAAGATAAATCAATAGTACAACCATTCGAACCCCCTCCGAAGGCAAAGGATTGGCCTATAAATCACACCACCGTTCCTATACACACTATTCGTCCGTTAGGTATGTGCTTTGATAACTCATATACGTGCGCGTATAACCGGCGCCGCTCCAACTGGACACTAGTTCCAAAAAAACCATTATCAATTAACGAACAATTATCGCATTATCGCCGCATTTTTTAGTCTCTCGGTTACCTCCTTTTCCCCGCTATTTATACTTCAAAATTCCCAAATACCTTTCGCTCAACCTCCAATCACAGCCCCCGAATCATCGCATCTGCATTATTAATTTGAGGTTCTATTTTTTTAGATTGACCTATAGAAGGAGCTACCCTCGCGTCGTACGTCACTATCGATTAATTTTGTACAAAGTTCAATCGCGAAAGTGACTTTATTGTCTAGCTTTGCTCTCGCGTTTATTATTCAATATTACCGATGCAAAGGGTAGTGTGCATGCAGTGTTTGAAAGAACGCGAAGCTCCGTTGAACCAATTCAAAATAATGTTTGGCCTGAAAATTGAGCAATTTTTCAAGAGGCCTTCTTCTTCCTATACGTACACGTCGTCCTTCGTATATGAATGTTTTCAGAGTGACACGGACGTTTCATCAACGTCCGTTATTCAGCACGATCGCATCAACAACGCAAAAAGAACACGTTCAAATGACGCTATTATTTTTTTCCACACACGAATAAATATATTTGAATTGGTGCTGGTCATTCTGGTCAGCGGAGCCCTCTATTAATTGTTGCAACTATACAAGACGCGCGCGGAAGGGGTCTTTTATTTATTTATTTATTTATTTATTTATTAATGTACGTGCTCTGTTTGTTGGTGATGGATAAACGACGCTATAATGGGAATTTGAAATAAAATGACGAAGAGCTTTACCCCGGCGGCTTTGCCGCGAGTAAATTCCTCATACACTTTATAATATGTTCAACATTGAAAATTCTGATGTTTGATTTAATAACCCCAGCTGCTAGGAGCAAACTTCCGAAAAGTCTGTTTGCTCTCGTTCCATTAGAGATTTGGGAGGAGAGGCGCGATATAGATGAAAAACTGTTGTTGTAAAAGAGTGCGCCGGAGGAGGGGGAGGGTGGTGCAGATAATCCGAAGAATTATCGTTCGAATTAACGTTCGCGCATCGATCAGGACTATGGGTTTTCGTTTATTAAGGAAAGAGCAGAGGATGTTTGTAAAAGCTGTACAGCCTGAGGCACATGCGAGAAACATGGTACGCGCGCTTAGTACGCGGTCTTACCGCCGGTAATAAATATTGATTGCTCTGTAAGTAGAGTTACGTATGAGGATGCTGGAACAGGATGGAGAAAGATAAAAAGGAAATGGGAGGAGAGAGAGAGAGAGAGAGAGAGATTAGGGTCGAGAAATTTGGGCGGTCCTCGGGGTGCAAAATGACACTGAGAGACAAGGCAGTAAGGGAGGGGGAGTAGAAATCCTCATCGGAAAAACCTCGTCGTCCCCGTGCCTGCTATGCGCCCTGCTGCTCGCAACTGTGTTAAGTAAGACAAACGATTCTGCGCTAAAATGTTTCCCCGTGAGGCGTGAAGCACACGCTGGCCGTTGGCGCCGTTGGAAGCCACTGGACGAAATCGAACGAGCGAGAGAGAGAGAGAGAGAGAAGAAAATTTTCAAAGTTGAGACAACTCCGTGAGACTCGGGATGGAGAGCGATACACGAGAACGAGTCCCTCGAGCCTGACTCTCACAACATTCTCAATATGACGACACACCTCTTTATTCATACGCCTTACGAAAATTATCGCCGACGGATAAGAGAGTGTCCGCGGGGACGCAGCAATCACTTATTAATTGCAGCTTATGCGGCCTCATTTATTTTTGAGGTGGCACAGATCGATAGATGCATCCATCGCGACTCTCTTGTCAATATCTATGTACGCACAAGGCAACACTAGTCCCCTTCGCTATAGACGTAAAACCTTTTCGTTCCTACACAGCATTGCCGATTCGTAGTTCGGGGAAATAATCCAGCAGTCTTCCTAAGCTCCCTGCTCAAGGATTATCTCGTACCTTCAACTACTAATTAACTCAATAACAGGGTATCTAAAGTCTCGTTGCGCCAGACACACACTTTCGTGTTTCGTGCTTCGATGCTTGCTGCTGCGGCTGCCGCTGCGAGCGCGTGTACACGAATGGCCAAACGTTTAACACAACCGCGGGCGCGCGTAAAAGGCGCAGCAATTGTGCGAAATCGCATCGAGAGGTTTGCACAAATGCCTAAAATCCTACCGCGTCTTTCGCTAATTACAATGTACAACATGTGAATAAGATTGATAAAAACGCAAACTTTGTCGGAAAAAATATAATTGGGGCTTAAAAAAAATGAAAAATTTTCGGGTTGGTGCTGCGACTGAGCCTTTCCCGCTGTGAGAAAAAACTTTTCCTCACAGCGGGGAAAATTCCTGCTGCTAATTAAGGCCAAGATATGATTGATGAATTCTTCGTCAATTTGGAATATAAAGCGTCGCACTATTCAACTCTTGCTCCTTCGCTGATGCTCCCCACTTTTTCTCCAATTCTTTAACCTCAAAATTCAATTTACTTTCGACTTGGCCAAGCGGCAATGAAGCCGGTCGGTCGATCGATTTTTCAAATCGTCATTCAACGACGAGATTTAATATTTAACGAACATTAGTGAATTTTTGTTGTTGCATGAATTAAAAATATTTAACGAAACGGCTTAATCCTGTACTGCACGACTCGCGGGGATCTCTTTTAACGCGTTAATTCAAAGTATTGCGCACACGTGCTGCGGCTAACGAGACAACAGCCACGAGGATAGACACGTGCCGAACATTCGTGTTTTGTGCTTTGTACCAAGTTTTCCAATTATTGCAAACGTATTTTAATTCTCCGCCACGATGGATTGAAAAAAGAAATTCAAAAAAATATCTTCGAGTTTCCGATCGACTTACTTATTCGTACGGTGTACGAACTATAAACTATGCGTTTGTCTCCCTCATTCAATCTATAGTATCAATCGACAACTTTACGATGTATAAAAATTCACTCTTCTCCGAACGCTTCGAAAGTTTTTAAAGAAAATTCACTTGATTGTGCGCGCTTAATCCACCGTTGGTCGTTGACGGAAAACAATTTATTTTTATCGTCATTAAAACCACCTGAAAGGGATTTTGAACGATATTTGTTAAGGCGTCATGCGTGGGATGTGTACGAGCTTGTTGACCCGTTCGATCGAACATTACGAGCTTTATACGATTCCAATAACGCGCGGGGCTATCGTATCGTCGTTCTTTAAGAGGGAAAAGAGGGGCGGATGATGGTATTATCAGAGCAGAGCCCGTAACTCCTCGTTCAAATTGGAAAACGAAAAACTTAACCTCGTTCCTCGAACTCGCTATTTTTCATCCGCTTGCGCATCAACTAATGGAAATGTTTAAAAAATGCACAATTGGGGGAGGGAATAATTTGAGAGAAAAGGATCCCGCAAGAGTACAAACGAAACAAAACAAAACGTGCTCGTTACAAGGATTAATGCGTAATAGTCTCTCGTTATTGTAGCGAGTGGTATTTTCATTGCTCGCTTTACCGGGGGGGGGGGGGGGGGCTTCCTTGTTTGTATGTGTTTACATCACTGAATCATGCGTACGCGGAGAGAAATCTAAAACGAGCTTCAATCTCTCTTTCTTTGGGACTGGTACGTCCCATATGCCGCGGCGTCGGACTCGTGCAACTCTCGGCAACCGGAAATTAATGATGCAAACGAGTGACCACTAATCTGTGATCGTACAGTTAACCAGGATTTTTGTGGTCGTACGGATCGCCAGGTAATTGTGGCAATAAATTTTCGCACTCACCTCGACAAAATCGAGCTCTCTGTGAATCTCTGTAGTATACGTATGTACAGAGAGCTCGTTATACGCGTGGCAATACATTACGCGTACATAACCTGCTATGTACATCCGCAAATGTACATACTTTATACCGTTTATACAGCCCGTCGCGACATCGGCCAACGGCAAACTACAGGCCGTCCAATAAGATGTACCACCGTCCAGAAGAATCGACGCTATCGTTGGACGTATATATCGCATCCTCCAATTCTCTTATTATTATTATTATCGTTTTTTTACCTTATTTCGAGAATAGTTGCACTTTACGGTGCAAAGTGCAACTCGCGTACGTGTGTATATATAACAACGAAGCTGCTTTTGCTTACGTAGACACTAAATAGTTAATAGAGTATACTTGGGCGGGCGGGAGATGAGGAAGAAAGGCCCGGCGGCGGCGGTGGTGGAGTTTGGCACGATGTAGAAATAGAGCGGACGTACATAATACAACGTGAGGGAGACAGAGGGCAGCAGGGAGTAAGCAAAAATGCTAACGCGCGGTGGTGGCGGTGCCGGACGAGCCACGAGCGTCGTTACTCTGCCACTCTGCCGCCAGCCGCACCAACATTCGTGTTCTCGCGTCCCATACTCAGCCGCACGATGAATGGTGGGAGAGAAAATGGGGAAAAGGCAAAAGGAGTAGCGTGCATGAGCAAGCATGAGCGTACCCTGCTACCACATGTCTATCTCTTGTTCTCCCGTGCTTGGACATAACATTCGAGCACGGGTTAAAATGAGGTCGTCCAACCCTCCAGGCTTTCTCCCACTCAATTCTTCCTCATCCGCGCCTTCTCTCTCTCTCTCTCTCTCCCTTTATTCGTACATACACGAGGTTTTTCACGCCGATTTGATGCTTCGTCGTATATGAATCTCTCGCGGTAAGACAGTTAAATGTACAAGCATCATTTGATTCTACGTGTGTACCGCATGCACGTGGGATAAACATAAATTTACACGTATTGTACTGTGGGCCGAGGGTTTACACGCGAAACGAAATAAACTCGATTTCCTCAACGATTTTCCATTAACGCGAGACTCGCTCGCACTTGGCGTGTAATCTCTAATAAACGTTTGTACACGTATACATGCGCGTATATGTACCAGCGTGAATTTATATATACTAGTAGCTTTCATCAACAATAATGTTTACATATTACGAAAGTTTCCTACGTATATGCACGTGTTGATTCTTTGAGACTGTCGAAATTCTCCGGTGAAATTTTAATCACGGGAGAATTTATATGAAAATATCTTCAAATAAACGATTGATCAACTGAAATTTGAAGTAAAAGTCATTGTGCGATGCATGCCCATTGACAATCTTTTTTGGATTAAAAAATATAAGTACCTCGTAGTCGCGTCAGCGCGATGGTATCGGTATCGGTATCGGTAGCGGACGATTATGATGAGCTACTGTGTGAGGAGCGAGGAACGAACGACGAGAGCGCCTACGTTAGTATTATATGGTAATTAGAGATGAGGCGTGAAAAATCAAAAGTGGTGCCACCTATGAGCAAAAGAAGGAATCAGGCGTGGAGCTTGCGCTCGAACAGGGATAGCGGCGGCGGCGGCGGCGGCGGCGGCGACGGACACTCGCTCGGACGGAGACGAGGAATAAAAACGAAACAAAAAAGGGAGGGAGGGAGGCAGAGAGAGAGAGAGAGAGAGAGAGATGAAAATGAAAATAAGTCAAGACGAGAGCGAAGAAGGCTGAAGAAAAGAGAGAAAAGTTTTCAATCAAACAATAGTCGGTGTTGGCGCGAGAGCACGAGATTGGCTGACACGGTTATCTGAGAGGCCTGCCGCCGGGATCTACCGGGATTTCCCCACTTCGACGGGCCCCATGCCCCATCGAATTGCGTAGCGTTAGCAGTCGATCCGAGAGCAGCGCAGGACCAACTACGTCACGTCACGTTCATTTTCATCCCAATTAACGTGAGAGAAAATTTATTGTTCGTACGTGGCTGTATTCCAGCTTTGTAACACAAAGATACGACAATTTGACTACGATTTTCGTAAGTATTTTGCGATAAATATTCATTTAATCATAGGGTGGGGCATGATCGAGGGATTATTTGGAAGAAATTATAATGATAAAAGAAAACTATTTGATAGAAAAATTGACCTCCCTACAGCCACGTGTAGGATTATTATTTTATTTTTCATTTTCTCCATTATTTCTATCGCGCTGCATTTTCTCTTTCTCTCTCGGTCGCTCTCATCCTCTTTTATCACTCTTCCCAATTTTATCTCGCAGCGTCAACGAGATCGCTCGCCATATTAATATTGATTTATATCTCGCGTTGGCGTATATTTCGCTCTTCTAATAAAGTTATAATTATATGGTTTGCTATTTCTTCGAATCGCGCGTGTGTCCCATATTATTATGACTACAAATGCCTGAAAAAATGCTCGTGCGGATACGCGTAGATGATTTTTTTTTCTTGTATTAAACTCGAAGAAATAAAAAATAAGCACATACATTCGTTAGCGACCTCAATTCTTATTTGAAAGACAAAAAAAGAAATGGAAACAAAACAAACACGTTAATGAATGTTTTGTGAGGACACGGGAGTTTTCCGCGTCTCTAAACAAACACCTCGCGCGAGTGTCAAAGTTATCTCAACGTTTGCCCCGAACGGTGTTTGTAATCTACTACTATCGTATTATTCGGTACTCTAGGCTAAAATGCCGTATTATTATGTACATTATTAAGATGACAAATGTTAAGTACAAACGAGAAACATATTTGTTTTTTACGAAAAAGTATTTTTTTTTCCGACAACACATCGCGCACGAAATTTTGGCTACAAATTTTCGTTGCATAAATCAAAGAATAAATTAAACTAAAAGCTACACGAACGGAATGAGAATAAGTCTTGAATTCATATTTCATAATATCACCGATATCCAATGTCGGACGATCCTCGTAATGTAAATATAACTACAATACAGAGTCTGACCTCTGGCGTTTGTTTCTGTTTCTTGCCGTACGTTAGGTCATTTCAATAGGACCTTGCTCGTCGTTCTCGTTCTATCGAATCCACATGTTTGTTTATTTCTTTTTCTCTCAAATTCATACTGGGATTACAAGGTTAAACGCACGAAAACCGACGAAAATAAATAATACTAGTGAACGTTCGGGTTTCATCAATCTCGACTTATTTCTCAACAAAAAAAATGTACCCACGTGTACAATCACTGTTCCTTCTTCTTCTTCTTCTCCTCCTCTCCCCTCTATTTCAATAATATCCATTGTTATCCGTTGACATTGACCAGTTATATTGCCTTATTTTCAATAAATCTCTCTCTCTCTCTCTCTCTCTCTCATCGACGATTTCATATGGTGCGAATTGTAGGTGATACCGTGTAATCTTTGATATTTATTCAATCGCGTATTACTATTCGTTCGCGTTGAAAAAGTATAGAAAAATGATGAAACGATTTTGAAATAAATTTTTCATTGATGTAATTGTAATAAAACGTTTGCTTTTCAATCCACCAGGACAATTTCCATATTATTTAATTATGATATCATCGACCGTGCATGTGGAGGGAGATGTCGCTCCGGCGATCAAAGTTTCCGACAAACTGGGCGTTCCTCCCGGAAATTATCGTCTCGTAGGTTGGGATATGGACGCCACGGGAAAACGGTTCATTGACGAAATTTGTCAAATAGCCATTTACACCCCGGCTTCGCAATACTCCCAGTACGTCATGCCTTTCAATGGTCTCAGTCAAGCGGCCAAAAAGAGGCATCATCTCAAAGTCGTCAGCATAGGATGCTACAGAGTATTGAAAAATAGCTTCAACAACAAGGTAATGTTATTGATAAAACCAAACATTCCATTTTTCAAATAAACTCCAATAGTACAAGGACATAATTGAGCAATGTTTTCAACCTTTTTTTAACTTTTTTACTTTTTTGAAAAGATATTGAAAACGAAAAGCGCAGTATCGGCACTGACAGATTTTTTGGGATGGTTGGAGAGCGTTAAGGGCGATGCTACGGACGGCGTTATTCTCGTGCATCATGAGCCACGAAGAGTTAATCCATCGATGCTCATCGAAGTATTGAACCAGTACAATTTGCTCGATAGATTCAAAGAAATCGTTAAAGGTTTCGCGAATGGTTTCGACATTGCCAAAGCCAAGTGTTCCAATAAAATAAAGGTCTTCTCTCTCAGAACATTATCACGAGATTTCCTTCAAAAGGTAACATTTTTAACGCGATATGTCGCTCTACTAGCCGCTTCGTTACATTTTTATCCCCCCCCCCCCCCCCAAATTCCTATATTCTCTCGTCTATTCTTCCGATTGACAGGAAGAGGAATTGAACAGTGCGACCCATCGGGCTCGTTTGGCTCTACAATTAGTTCAGCATTTGAGTCTTTGTGAAGAAAATGGTAAAGTAAAGGATGAGAAGGACGAGGAGGAGGAGGAGGAGGAGGAGAAGGAGAAGAAGAAGGAGGAAATCGGTAGCGGCGACAGTCAACTAAAATCAACGAAAGCGACCGTCGAATTCATTCGGGAATTCGTGCAACCCGTTGAAGCCGCGGAAGAAGAATGTGCCGGTAAAAATATCAATTCGATTAGATTTTTCAAGAAAATTTGCTTTTTCTCGTTGTTTTCATTTTATTATTTTTTCCTTCTATTTTCATGGTATTGCTGACAGAACACAAGCTCGTATTGGAGAGAGAAAACAGCTTAAGACCAATTTTCCTACCTCTCTTCAATGGCGTTGGCCGACGCGAGAGACAACACGCAAGTCCATTGCGTAGATTGCTCGCCGAATCTGCTATAGATTACGTTCAGTTGCAGGTCAGTTTTCAATCAATTTAACAAAGATTGCGATGCAAATTTCAATTTCAATTTATTAGAGAAGATGCTGATTTACTTTTTATTTTTTCAATTTAACGAATAATCGCAGGAAGCATGGAGCAACGGCAAGAAGGAGGGGCTGGAAAATTTGATAAAGAAAAAGGTGTCGGGTGAGAAAAAGGACATCGATGTTCTGATAGAGATAATCGAGTGCCATTTCGATCCCGAGAAAAAGCCTCAACAGTCGAGCGAGGGTGAGAAGAAAAATTTGAATAAAGTCAAATCAGAGAAAAAGAAGAAAAGCTCGATGAACAATAATCTGTCCGGAGGCGAGAGTCCTGACTCGACCTACTACCCGCCAGAAAAACCAAAAGCCGTCAAGGAAGAAGTTGTTGTTCCCGTTAAAGCGGAAGTTTCGATCGGATCCGATTAAGTACAGTATAGGAATCGAGACCAATTTATTTAATTAGTATATTAAAGAAGAGTCGAGTCGACCGAACACGTGCCATTATTACATTTCGTAAAAACTACGTAAAGATTATTTGGAAATCGATAAAAGATGAGAAAAAAAGGGCTTTTCCAAATTGTGGAAAAGAGAAGGAACAAATGGAAGTATTTTTGAAATGAAATCGGACAAAAGCGAGGCTAGGTCCTGAAGACGAAGCCGTCCGAATAACGTTATAAAATAGACGCGTATTACTATCGTATCGTTCAAGTCAAACTTACGATTATGATGTTATATTATTATTTCTATTGCTACGATCGTACAAAGCTCACGTACGTTATTTTTTGTATTAATTAGTTTTCTACATTCGTAATATTATAATATGTAAGCGAATCCGGGTAGATCTTATCCGAGGACTGCACACTTGAGAACACGGTGATACACTTGATCAGGAGAGAAAAAAAAAAAAAAGAAAAAACAAACGAATCGAATACAGAATTATTCTCATTGTATTTTGTTTCGATAATTCTTTAATTTGGGCCTGATGAAGAAACGGTTGTGTCACCAGCGATATTCATTGCTAACTCAACCTCTCTAATGTTCCCTTACTTACTTTATTTGCGGCCAACTTATTATTATTTTTTTTGTTTTTGTTACAGAGCAAGCATCGCGACTCTCGATTCGTTGTGTTTTTTTGTTTTTCGTTTTATTTTTTTTTTTCATTCTTTCTACGTACACGCAGCACAATATCTGAAATAACAAACGAAACGTTGAAAGCGAGTTATTAGCGAAGACGCCGAGGATTTAAGTAATTATTGGACCTTGCGACGTTGCATGATTTGTCCCGTAAAGTATTGAAAATTGACTCGTCATCGAAGTACATGTTCCATCGGTCGCATTGCGTATGTGAGAAAAATTAAAAATACACATTGAAAAAACATACAAGATGCTCGTTAAACTAAGATCTCATTGTATTATCTAAGAAGATAATAAAATTTGTTGAATAATTATGCTCCATGTTCTTATTCGTAAACACGAAATTTGCTCCGTACCTTTCCGAGGATGTACTACAACATTTTTCATTTTCAACAACGCAATGAAATTCTATCCACTTCTGTACCATATTGATAGTTTTTTTTCGTTATCAACAGACTCTTATCGCGGAACAATCTCGCGGTATAACGAGATAAGATGGAGAGTAAATACCGCAATGAAAAAAAAAATAAAAAAAAAAAAAAACGTCGAATCAAGAAAAGAAATTGCTGGGGGGGGGTAAGGAGAAAATAGTAGAGGTAGGAATGACGACGTGGTTCGAGAATAATGTTGAAATCGATTAACGGGCCAAATAGCGAAAGATCAATTAAGGATCACAAGACTGTCTATTGAATGGCCGGTATGCGTCGTGCCGGTGCGTATTGGCGTCAGTTTGATTCAAAACATAATTCCAATGTGACAAAGTAAATAGACAAAAAGCCAGGCCTCTCGGATTATTTGAAACTTTGAAATTTTCAAGTTTTCAAAGAAATATGGCTAGCAAAGCAAGAAGCAATTACAAGAATGTTGGCATTTTTATAAAGATATTCTATTTTCAAGATGAGCCTGATGGTATAACCATTCGTCCTCATATTCTCGATATACTTATTCTTCGATTGTAAAAAAATGAATGGCAAGGTCCTACACTTTGGCTCATAATGTGTACGTAATATACGTATATATATATAGTAGAGAGGAAGAGATTGATATATATCTTCGTAATAATTCGTCGAGTCATCTTTTCTCGAGTCTCGTTCATCATCGTTACATTCCGCAACTACATTTTTTTCGATTAGCTCGACCGTCCCTCTCTCTCTCGCCCTCTCGCCAAGGCAAGTTTCGGTTTCCATACGAACAAGTATAATTTCGAGCGTAAATGCAGTCGAACGACGAGATAAACCCTTTCCACATGCTACTCGTCGAGGTTTCGGTGGAAGGAGAGAAACTAAAGACGGTCCGAGAGTTTATATAAACGGATATTCGAAAGAGTATCGCCGATCGTCGTTGCCGCGGTCGCCAACGAAATTCGTTCTTGTCCGCGAGACACGCGTTCTTGTTTACAAGTCGAAGGTTAAACGGACGATGCTCGTGTACACGGATATTATACAGGCTCGAATTTAACGCTTCGTACAACAATTGACACAAAATTCCCAGTGTTTGCGGTATTTGGATAAGTCGCCAACAAAATGGGACAGGGACAAAACTGGTCAGAGTGAGTATAAACGAAAGAGGAATACTATGTTTTTTTAATTTTTTGATTCACCGCTCAATTGGCCATTTAATAAATTTTACACTCGTTGTTCGATGCTAATTTTCAAATACGGTATATTTATGCTTGGTCGTCAACGTTAATTCTTATAATAATAATATATGCACGAAATCTTTGTCTCTGACCTCTGCTGCGAGCATGAATAATAATAATAATAATAACGAATGTTTGGCGTCGCGACATAAATATAATTACAAGAGAACAGTGATAAACTCTGTATCGCAGGCTTCATTAGAACGTTGCTTTCTAGTTTACTCGAGACCTTATTACAAATCTAAATAGATTTTTAATAAATTATCATCGATACCACGTTCAAAGTCACCTCCCGGTATATACGTTGAGTCATCTGTCGTTTCTTTTTCTTTTTTTTTTTTTTTTCCAATTTATCTCACTTTCTTCTCTCGAGCAAATGGACTTTTCACAACGTGAAACGAATTCTTGTTTCGTTACGTCAATCTAGTTCTCAAGACTTGTGAAATCGTAAGAGAGAAAGAATCGAGTGAAAGTTTGGATATCACCTGCAGTAATTTTTAGATTTCGCGAGTTTTTTTTTCTTCACACAATCGTTATGAATTTTCTATTATCTCTTATTGATGATTTCATCATTCCTCACAACTGCTGAATAATTAATACAAATTGTTATTATTAATATCCTTTCTAGTTTTAAATAATGTTGATGAAAATAATTGCTACAACTATTTGCGGAGGAGCGATAACGAAACTGTTGGAAATTGGAAAAGAATTGAGAAGGATTTAATGCGATTGTTTTATAAGAGCATAATTCAAATGTTCTTTCTTCTGCTTCAGGGAGTCGGTGGTGAACGGGAGCGTCCAAGTATGGATCAATGGAAACCCCTATACAGGTTGGTCGTTCGCATATTAAATGATAAATTATTGAGGCTTTTTGTCGTGCCGATTTCCGCACGCGTTTTCACAATGTTAGTTATTAATGTCGCTGCAAGTCGTAACGAGGTTCTCGCGCTTCTTCATAACCTGCCATTGCGCGTCAAGAGGTTGGCGATGCAACAAATGATTACACGCAGCGCAGTGAGTCGGAGAGAGAGAGAGAGAGGAGGTAACGAGCGTAGAAAATTGACGGTCATTGAAAAATTGTACGTTCTCTTCTTTTTTCAATTGTCGTTAAAGACGATCACCGCCAACACGTATGAACGCGATGAATGATTGTGGATGAAAAAAAAACCGGTTATTAAATCGGATGGAATATTACGTCGTAAATATTTTTAAAACCGGAGAATGATGCGACAACTCGATACGAGGTATATTGCGCAATGATAAAAATATCATTTGGTCAATTATTGAAATGGGAAATTTGACGTTACAGTTTCGGAAGATATTCGACCGGAGACATCTCTCAATGTTTTCATACGAGATCACGCTGGATTAAAAGGCACGAAATCAATGTGCTTGGAGGGTGGATGCGGGGCGTGCGTCGTCAGTGCCGATATTCATGGTGAAATAATGGCTGTCAATTCGTGCCTCGTTCCAATATTAATTTGCAACGGGTGAGCCGAGCCGAGAATCATCGAGTAATACACTCGATCCATCCATTATTGTTCATATTTTAATGATGGAAAAAAAATTCAGATGGAAAATCAAAACGGTCGAAGGTATTGGAAACAGAAAGATGGGCTATCATAAAATTCAAGCTGCCCTTGCCGATATGAACGGTTCGCAGTGTGGATTTTGTTCACCCGGTATGGTTATGAATATGTACAGGTTAGTATTATTTCAACATCAATTTCTCCTCATCCTAATTCATACGGGGTCCCATTGAATTTCATTCGCGCGATACAATTTTCCCTCGGCTCGGTTAAAAAAAGACAGATACCGTGCAATACCGTGCTGCGCGCTATTGAATTTCATTTCCATTTGTATTTGCCAATTTTCCATTTTTCCCAATCGCACGGACGCAGTTTGATACAACAGCGGGGTGAAGAATTGACGATGAAGGAGATTGAAAATTCGTTTGGTAGTAACATTTGTCGATGCACCGGATATCGACCTATTCTCGAGGCTTTCAAAGGTTTCGCGAGCGACGCCGAACCCGCAATGTCCAAGAAAATTCACGATATCGAGGTGAGCGATTTTATCGTTTTGTTATAAAAATTGAAGAAAAAAAAAAAAAAAAAAAAACAAACCGCGCCATAAATGAAAATGGATGATGAAAAAAATGTCGTCCAGGAACTGTACAAACTGAAAAAGTGTCCAAAGTCTGGGAAAGCGTGCAAGGGTGATTGTTCGGCGGAGAATGTTGCGATTAATAAATGCGTGAGAGTTTCGATGCATTTGGCAAACGCACAATTTCACAAAGTCATATCTCTGGAAAATTTATTCGCCGTTTTCGACAAGCATCCAAAATCGACTTACGTTCTGAACGGTGGCAACACGGCTCATGGTGAGAGATTATGATGAATAAATGCTAAATTGGAGGAGAGGATAAAGTTTTGAAATTTTTTTGCTCGCTCGTTTCACAGGCGTTTATCGTTTGGTTAAACCGGAAATTTATCTCGACATAAATGACATTCCTGATCTGCATCGCGTGGTAAAGGATAGTAACGCATTAACCCTCGGTGGTAACGTCTCACTGAGCGTCGCCATGAACACCTTTGACAAATTCTCCAAGGAGCCCGGATTCGCATACTTGAGTCACATGGCCAATCACATAGACCTCATTGCCAGTGTTCCAGTTCGAAATGTTAGTTCCCATCGCGCCAATATCAATATATTTAACTTGCAGACTTTCGACAAATAATAATAATAATAATGCTGCTGCTTTTTATAGATTGGAACTCTGGCTGGAAATTTAATGATAAAACACAAGCATCGTGAATTTCCGTCGGACCTCTTTCTTATAATGGAAACGGCCGGGGCACAAATGCACGTTCGTAAGTTTCACCGGCAGTCGCGCTAACTTTTTATTATTTATCCAGGTATCTATGCATTTTTTTTCTATACCTTCCAGTTGAAAGCCCATCGAAAAAAAGCAGCATGAGCTTCCTGGAGTTCCTCAATACCGATATGAATCATAAAATAATATACAGTATTGTTCTATCGCCGATGAGCGACGAATACGTCTATCGTTCGTTCAAGGTAACGACAAACAACACACAATACAACAATCTCTGTTCCGTTTAATAATAATAATAATAATAATAATAATAATAATAATAGGAAGAATTTGAAAATTGCCTCAACAGATAATGCCCAGGGCTCAAAATGCTCACGCTCACGTAAACGCTGGATTTCGTTTTAAATTGGACGGAGCGAGCAAAATTTTGGAAAAACCAAACATCATATTTGGTGGAATAAACGAAGATTTTGTAAGTTGAATACGATAAAAGAAATGTATTTGTTGCGACGAATGAATGTGAGATTTTTGTAATGCGAGGCAGTTTCACGCGGTCGAGACAGAAGCTTTCCTCGAGGGTAAAAATCTGCTGAACAAAAAAGTTTTACGCAACGCCCTCAAAACATTGGATTCCGAGCTCAAGCCCGATCATCGATTACCCGACTATTCTCCGGAATTTCGTAAGAGGCTCGCAACGGGACTTTTCTACAAGGTCAAAACATATAAATATCATGATATATAATAGTAGTATATTCAGTGGAGCCGAGGTGCTCTCGCGATGATGAAATACACTGGAATAAAGCTTGAGTTTGTTGCGAATGCAGTTTGTACTGAGCGTCAAACCGGACAGCGTGGAGGCAAAGTTACGAAGCGGCGGTGAAATTCTGGAACGTGGGCTTTCTTCGGCGACTCACGATTACGACACGGACAAAAATATGTGGCCGGTGAACAAGCCTGTGCCGAAAATGGAATCGATTTATCAGACTTCCGGCGAAGGACAGTACATAAACGACATACCGACGAGCGAGGATGCGGTTCATTGCGCATTCGTTCATACGGAATTTTCGAGCGGAAAAATTGATAGCGTCGACGCGACCGACGCACTGGTCGGTAACAAAGAATAACAAAATGAAATAGAGCACGAAATAGCAAAAGCCCGGCCGCGATCTTATCGCGCGGATAAACCTCGTAAAATGAAGCATCCATTTTTTTCATTGTTTATTTGTCTTTCGCTTTCGTGTTGCAACAGGGCTTATCCGGAGTTGTAGCCTTTTTCACGGCCGAAGATGTGACCGGTAAAAATCTGTCGATCGATAGCTCCAACAAGGGAATGCTTTTGGACTCGGACGAACGGGTATGTATGCTCGTTTTGCAATTATTCAAAAAATAAACTCGTTGGAAGGAATAAAATGAAAGAGGTCGCGCGGCCGATTTCCAGCTGTTTGCAGAAAAAGACATCGAGTACGCGGGACAGCCGATCGGTGTTGTAGTCGCCGTGACTCAGGCACTCGCGAACGAGGCTGCCAAATTGGTTAAAGTCAAGTATTCGGACACTCTGAAGAAAAAAGCGATTGTAACGATCGAGGATGCTATAGCTACGGGTGATAAAACTCGACTATTTCAAACTGCGCACATGCCGGCCAAGCGAAAAGGTTCTCGCATTTTTCCGTATTTATGCACTCTCCCCAACTCTCCGTTCTCGTTCCCTCAAATTAATATAGTTTTATGCAGGGGATGATGCGAAACACGTGATCAAGGGAACGTTTCAAGTTGGATCTCAGTATCACTTTACGATGGAACCGCAGAGTTGCGTTTGTATACCTACGGAAGATGGTATGGACGTTTATCCAGCTTCGCAATGGCTCGATTTGACTCAAGTTTCGATAGCATCTTGCCTCGGTGTTCCGAACAACAGGTAATTCGCTCGCTCGCTCCCTCCCTCCGCGCGTCAATGAAATTATTATAAAACAATGGTTTGGTATAGCATCAACGTGAACGTGAGGCGTTTGGGAGGTGGATATGGCGCAAAGATATCGCGATCTACTCAAGTATCGTGCGCGTGTGCTCTCGTATGCCACCTGTTGAGACGACCGACTCGTTTCATCATGACGATCGAGAGTAACATGGCTACGGTCGGTAAACGCTACTCGATGAAACAGGAATACGAGGTTGGTGTGAACGACGACGGTCTCGTACAATATCTCAATTCGACGCATTGGGGAAATGCCGGTTGTTCGTTCAACGAGCTACACGCACCCTTCCTCATTCATCACTTTTACACCTGCTACGATTCCGATACATGGACTTGCGATGGCTTTGAAGTTAAAACCGAAATACCATCAAATACATTTTGTCGAGCTCCCGGTTAGTCGTCAATTTTTTCAATAATAATCCAAACAACAAGAATCGCCCTAACAAACTCTGCTCGCCGCTTTCAGCATCCACCGAAGGAGTTGCAATGGCGGAGAGCATAATGGAACATATTGCTCGAAAGCTCGGAAAAGATCCATTGGAAGTGCGTATATTGAATATGAATCCAGTGGACAAGGAGGCCCTGCTACCGATGATCGAAGATATGAAAAAAACTTCCGATTACGAAAGTCGAAAGAGAGCAGTTGGAGTTTTCAACAATGTACGTGTCTCGGAGTACGAAATGTTCGATATACGGATGAGGTATTTATTTTTTCGTTGCAGGAAAATCGTTGGAAAAAAAAGGGTATATCGATGGTAGTTATGAAGTATCCTTTGACGTTCTGGGGACAATTTCAAGCAATGGTTTCGATATTTGCTCGCGACGGTACGGTATCCGTCGTTCACGGTGGAGTTGAATGCGGTCAAGGAATTCACACCAAGGTATATGAGATTTTTTTCTTTCTTCAGCCTCGATCGTTTCGTTTGTTTTATTTAAATATTTGGTCGTTCTCATCGCACAGGTGGCACAAGTCGCGGCTCACACATTGGGAATTGATTTGAGCATGGTTAGCGTAAAACCCACCAATAGCGTCATAACTCCGAACAATTCGGTGACCGGAGGAAGTCTTACGAGCGAATCTTGTGCCTACGTAAATGTTTAATATTCGAAGCTTCTCCCGTTGTTATTAGACCGCGAGAGACGATAACGTTGCAATATATGCTGCTTTTAGGCAACTATGATGGCGTGCAAAGAAATCTTACAACGACTCGAGCCCATAAAAGCAAAAATGGAAAATGCCAGTTGGACCGAGTTGCTGATGGCGGCGCATGTCGCTGACGTGGATCTATGCGCTCGTTACATGTACGCTCCGATACATATTTATTTGGCCACTGCAAATGTGTTGGAGGAGTGGAAAACAAAAAAAAAACAAAAAAAAGTATTTTTGCAGGATGGCACCCGCAACGAAAGACGACAATCTCAAGTCATACCCGATTTACGGTGTGACGGTAGCGGAGGTCGAGTTGGACCTGTTGACGGGGCAACACATAATACGAAGGGTTGACTTAATGGAGGACGCTGGAATCAGCCTGAATCCTGAAATTGATTTGGGACAGGTCGAGGGAGCATTCGTAATGGGCATCGGTTATTGGACGAGCGAGGAACTGATTTACGATAAGGATACCGCTTCTCTCACCAATACCAGAACTTGGGTATATACTTTATAACGTTATAATTAGCTCCTCCAATGAAATTAAACGCGTTATACGTCACTTGTTTATTCCGTTCTGCCGTCCGTACTCGGAACGAATAGAGTTTTCATTCGTCAACGTCTTGAAAACGTCTTGAGAACGACTTGCGAACGGGCCGAGTCAAACAACCGACGGCAGCCAACTTTTGACTAACTTAACTTTTCAACGGGTAAAACTCTTGAATGAAAATCAAATTACGCGACGGGGTTGCCAGTGCCAAAAGTTCGAGACTCGACCAACCGCGCGTCTCTTTTCATTCACTATGAATCGTTTTAATTAATTACATTTTTCATCACTTTTATATTATTATGTTTTGAGACTGATTCTTATAATTTTCACGCTTCTTAGTTTTGACTGTGTATTTATGGTGTTGCAGAATTATAAGCCTCCCGGAGCGAAGGACATTCCGGTCGACCTGAGAGTCAGTTTTCGTCGAAACGCGCCCAATCCGACGGGCGTATTGCGTTCGAAAGGTACGCGCAACTAAAATTTGTTCATTTTTTCTATTTTCTTTGAAATTAAATGTCCAAGCTTTCCTCTATATAAAATATGTTAAAAAAATATTTCAGCCACCGGCGAACCACCTTTGTGCATGACTTGTTCCATTCCAATAGCTATGAGAAACGCCCTCAATGCTGCGAGAATGGACGCAGGAAATACCGATGTATGGTATGAATTGGGTCAGTAGTCAATTTAAAACAAAACAAACAAAACTTTCTTCTACCCGATACCGAATTGCAACAAATACCGTTGCTGCTTTTATCTCCTCTTTTTCTCCAATCACTCGTCAATTTCCTCCTCATCTTATAATAGTACCGAACGACGCTACGGCTATAAGCGCCTGAAATATTATTTGTTTTTTTGTTTTTTCGTTCTCAGGTGCCCCTGTGACGACAGAGAAAATTCTACTCAACAGTCTCACCCACAAAGATCTAATGGTCCTATAGAGGGATTAGCGACGGCGGACACTTGTTCACAGCTCGTTCGAATGCTTCCAATAGTTGGGCAATATGGGCAATAATATATTAACAAATATTATAAATCGCACTTTCGGGCTAATTTAATGCAAATAATAAAATTATTTGCTTGCGCACCTCGCTTATATGCGGCTAATTCGACCGGGTATCACCAAAAACATTTACGTTACGCTCCAATGTATACGCACGCATATCTAACTTTGACAACTCGATCTGTTTATGAAAAATATATAATTATACTCGCGCGTGGACGTTTGCCACATTGTACTACGATGATTGCACAATAAATAATTGAAGGCCAAAACAATATGGCTGTTGCAACACAATTCAGAGTTGATGAATTTCTTCAACAAATTATTACTAATAATATAACGTTCGATAATAATACCTGCTGCTGTACCTCATCCCGACCAAGGCACGCCGCCGGCGCTGCCTGAACCTCGTCGTTAAAATCGTAATTCTTACAAGTTTGAATAGCGACCGTTACGACGAATAGATAGTGTGCGCGCGCATCAATTTCGGTGTTGAACGCTTTCGCGCGTATATATGAGAATAATAATATAATAGAGATTACATATCGTTTGCCCTACAATGCCAACGACTTTGAACAGTCGTCAGTCTGGTGTCACGTCGAAGAAAAACAAAGAAAATGCATACATATATAAACCGCAAATACCGCGCGAATACAACAATCATCAAGTTGCTTGCAGTGTTCGCGTTTTGGTACATCGTTCGGTTGAGAAAACAATAAACTTACATAGAGTTGACCATTCGACAGCATGGCAGCAAACATCAAAGACTAATTAACTCCACTCTACTCTACTTTGAACGACGGTATAGAAAAAACTGTAAAAAGGGAAAAATTTCGTACTCTCAGCAGCAACGAAGAAGAACGAACGACGACGACGACGGTCTTATTACCACTAGTTCCACTCTTCCACTACCACCCCCATTAGCAGCAGCAGCAGCACCGCCACCACCACCACCACCACCACTACCTAGTAAATAATACTGCTGCGTGCTGCGACTAGTGGAAAGATGGCCGTCCAAGAACCAACAAGTACAGGTTTTATAATATATTTTTAACATACATGTATATTGAAGGAAAAAAAAAAAATACAGGCAATACAACGTGTACCAAGATAAAACTCGACGATACAATCTAGAAAAGTGCGTATTTTCGCGTTTGAACGATTCATCAAATATACGTTCCGTCAATCGAGTTGACAATCGTACGTGCATGTGTTTTTGACCACCTATAGAGTACGAAAAAAAAGTTTCAATTCACGTTCTGGTTCTACCACCCGATTTCCGTGCGTGTGCGTGTGCGTGTGCGTGGCGCGTGCGTATGCGTGACGTATAACCTCAAAGAATTACGTTGTTTCGTGTGTTTCTACCGTTAATGAATTTAGTACGGCCTATTTATATATATTCCGTGTTGGTTACGCGTTGACCGAACGACGTACACTAAGAGGTTATTCCGAGAGTTCGATCTCCCGTTGACCTTTTATTTTTTAATTTCTTCACCTCTTTTTATTATCTTCGCAACCAAATTATTAATTCTCCTGCCGCTCGTTGTCGTCGGTAATACATGTCACTTGTGATGATTGTCGAATCTCTCGTTCATCAATCCTTTCTAAATATTGGCGTCGCATAGTCACGAGCCAACCAACAATCCGCAACATTGTCCACCAGTTTGCACGATTTTCATGATTTCCTCGCGAGGAAAAACGAACAATGACGATCACGAATCTCTTGACCAATAATATTCATTGTTTCTTCAAACGAGCATACCACCTCGACGTGCCTCAATGTTTTTGGAGATACATCGCGCTAGAAGGTGTGATTTTCTCCTTATTGCTTACCGATTAAAGTCAACCGCTCGAAACCTTTGGAAAATCAACATTTCTTATGGTATGACTTATCGAATGTAAAAAATAAATCAACGCCCGTGGCGAGTTTTTTGAGGGATTCTTCGAGATTGAGAATCATGAAAATTTTTGGAGCGTAGAACCTCGAGCTCGACGACCTAATAATTGAAAGCGGGCAAAATGGACGAACGACGAGTGGCGGATTATTTCGTTGTCGCCGGTCTGCCCGGCCAAGACAATGAATTTCAGACGGACGACGGAGAAGATTCGGAAAAGTTGGAAGATTGGTGCCAAGAAGGTACTCATCTCAAAGACATGAATATGCAGGCACCGATCACCGACCTCGCCGTTATTTTTCCTGCTCTCGGGGAACAATGTCCCGAAGGGTTTACTCTGCTGGAGTATACAGTTTCGGGCTTTCCGGCCGATTTGAATCACGGCAGTCTCAGAACCAACGAATGTTATCTGTGTTATCGACGCGGAAGAGACAAACCACCCTTGGTCGATATAGGTAAGAAAAATTCATTATAAATTTTCAAACGGAGCCATAACGAATGAGATAACGAGATAAAAAATGTTGTTTGAAATAACAGGTGTAATTTATGACGGTAAAGAGCGTATAATGCAGGATGCCGAAATGATACTGGAAACACCCAACGGGCATGTTGCAAATGTGAATAATTCTACATCGAGAATTTACGTGACTTATAGACGAGCGAGTCAAAGAATGCCGTGTAATTCGTTGGTGGTGACGGACATATGCGTGATTTTACCGAACAAGGGTGAAACGACGCCTCACGCATTTTGTACGATATACAAAAATCTCAACAAAGGAATGCTCGGCAGCGATGTTTTTCTGTGTTACAAAAAATCAATGAACCGAGCCAATCTCATATCGTTCAAACCAACGATATTGTACAAATATCCAATGACCGATTACAATACTTTTACTTTTCCAAATTCGGTCGGTATGTTTTGCTTACCTATGGGCGCAACCGTCGAATGCTGGCCAAAGGTCGCCTGTAAACCCAAGCCCGTGTTCTCAACATTCGTATTGACCGTCGCCGATGCCGCACAAAAAATTTACGGCTCGGCAATTACCTTTTACGAGGAAGTCTCACCCGATCCGAATACACGAAATTGCAACAGTTATCTCGATATCGTGGTGGATAAAGCTGAGAAAAACATCGACAACGGTAAATCCCTTCTTATCCAGCCCTTTCTATAATTATGCGCTTTTTTTTTTGTCGCATTTTCACAATTTTTTTCATGTTGTTGCAGACGAGGGTATGGAAATATCAACCAACAAACCCCAAGTAAAGATGAAGCCGTTCAAGAAATTTGGTATATTGAAAAAGTTGAATTTTGCACAATTGGAAAAATTGCAATATACCGATCCGGAGACACAATCGTTGAACATTAGTAAATCCATATGTATACTTTCTCATTGGCCATTCTTCGATACGTTCGAGAAGTTTCTCGTCTATCTTCACAGTATGGTGAACGGAAAGCCACAGAATGTTCCGATCGAAAAGTACATCTCATATTTTCTTTGTGACATACCATTTCCGAGTCCTCAGAGGCCTCGAATTCTAGTTCAATTGAGCGCTCATCACCGATTAATATTGACCCAACCGGAGGATTTAGCTTTGCCACGATCCGGTGCAAGTTTTCGTCAATTGTTGATAAACCTAGGCCCAGAAAATTGCCTTCTCATACTTTTGTTGATTTTGACCGAACAAAAAATACTGGTACACTCTTTGAGACCGGATGTTCTTACCTCCGTAAGCGAGGCTATCGCCATGATATTATTTCCATTCAAATGGCAGTGTCCCTACATACCATTGTGTCCATTGGGCTTGGCAGAGGTACGGATCGTTCTATTTTAATCATTACCTTTTATTACGACTATGACGGTGAGATTATTAATCGTGAAAGTTTTCAACAGGTTTTACACGCCCCTTTGCCATTTCTAATTGGGGTTGATTCACGATTTTTCGACTTGTACGATCCACCGTCCGACGTAAACTGCGTCAATTTGGACACGAACAATATAGCCATTTGCGACGACAGGAAATATCTAACGGTCAAATTATTGCCAAAAAAAGCGGCGAGAATGTTGAAAAGTTGGCTGGAAATTTTGTATTCAAAGTTGAGCTCGATGGGAAAGAATCACACGTCGCACAAAGGTCACTGCTATATATTTATGACGAAAAAATTTCTAGTTTAATTTGTTTGTTATTTTGTGATTGTCATGAAAATTAATAAAATTGCCAATTTGTTGCCCAATTGTATTACAGAAAAAAGCGACGAAGATTTCAGTGTGGACAAAGAGTTTCGACAGAAGCGCAAAGAACAAGCAATGGAGCTGGAAATTCAAGATACATTTTTAAGATTTACCGCCATGATACTCAAGGGTTATCGAAATTTTTTACTTCCCATAACGAAAGCTCCGACCGTTGGCTCGACCGATCCCACAAGTTTGTTCAACATACAGGCCTTTTTACGGAGTCGCGACAAAGCTCATGCCAAGTTTTATAGCATGCTCGTACGAACGCAAATGTTTATCAGGTACAACCATTGAACACGAATAACTTTTCGAACGAGACTCTGCTATAATTGCTACTTGATTCGTTTTTCATTAGATTCATTGAAGAAAGAAGTTTCGTTTCGGACATGGACATGGCGGGTTTGGCATTTTTTGACGAATGCACGGAACGCGTCGTCGAAGAAGAAAATGGTACACAATAGTGCAAAGAATTTTTTCTTTCCCAATGACAATTAGCACAGAAGCAATAATGAAATATAATATATTCTGTTTGAATGGGTGAATCGAGCAGTTACGTTCTTGGAACTCGACGAGTCCCAGCACAGCGAGCGTACCGTATTTATCCCACCACCGGAAGCTGGCCCTAATCAATCGCCCGTTGTTTACAACACTTTCAAATTGAATCCTGGCCTCATGAGAGTACAGAAAAATCTTAGCACGAAAAATGCTGCCTTAAGTGCCTTTGGTATGATACCCGGAAGTCCGATGGCGCGACGAACTAAACACGAAATCAAAGTTGCACAACGAATGGCTCGTAAACAGGTACGAATAATTTGTTTATCATTTGGTAGGCGTATGCCACGCGGTGTATGAAATATCAATGATGAAATTGCAGGCTGCTCATCCAGCGAGATGGGGCAGATGTTTGCTGGGCACGTGTTACAGTCTGTGGTTCCTTCATTTGCCGGGAATGCTACAAGTATCGAATCAAGCGGTATCGATACTTCATCAAGCCTACGAGCTACTCGTTAAAATGCAAAAGTTACGCTTAGACCCCATGGAAGAGGTTTGCTATCGCGCTATGATGCAACTTTGCGGCGTTTACGGCCAGCCGGTTCTCGCTGTTAAATTACTCTTTCATATGAAACGAAGTGGCGTCCAACCTAACGCCTTGACTTACGGTTTTTATAACAAGGTTAAACATTGATCACAATGCTCAAATGAAACGATCGAGTTTCAAGACAACACCAACATTCCGTGATTAATAATATGTTTAATATGTTTGTTGCAGGCCGTTCTCGAAGCAACGTGGCCGTCCGACATGACAAATTCGAGCCAACTGATGTGGAACAAATTGAGGAATGTGATTCTTGGTGCTGCACTGTTTAAAAGAGCTGGAAGAAAAAGTGCGCGACGGCGTATGAGCTCGAATCCCGATGTTTTGAGTGTTGATGGCGTCAAAACCGAGGGTACGATGGAACACGCCGTTTCCAAATCGAGTCTCGACAGTACGCACTCTCAAGATACCGAGGCACTTCACGGCGATCGTGAGCACACTTTTTCATCATTCTTCCTTTCAACTCTCTCCCCACACCAATTCACACTGCCAACAACATTTTTTACAATCGTTTCAATATTTGCATTTTATTTGATTCTTCAATAATTCAACATAATTAATCGCTTTTTTCAAATAGTCCTTACGGGCAGTTCCGTACCCGACCTGCCGGGATTTAGCCTCCTCGAGATGAAACCAAAGTTTCTTCGTCAAAACAGCATCGTCAAGGATCAGGGAATGTTGTGCTCGAGTCAATCGGAAATACTCGGCAGATCAACCTCGGAAACGAGGTAAAATCATATTCCTCCGATTTATCGTGTCATCCGTTGTGCTTTTTTTCTTCTTCCTATATTCGAAATGATTTGATCCAGACTACCAAGTCACGCTGAATCGCCGGTGAAAAGTCCAGTAAGGACACCGGTCACGGAAAATGATCCCCTCGGGGCGTTAATGAATGACGAAACGCCGATCGTATCACCCTCCGAAGAGAACGATTCAAATTGCTCCACGAGTACTCTTACGGTCGTTAACAATGCCACGGGTGATAGAGCGGGAGGACCTCTTTTATTTCGGAGGTATTTCGGAGCTTTTCACTCAAAATCCTCATTTTATAAGCCTATTTAATGCTCGTGGATACCGCTATTTTTATTTTTTATTTTTTATCCAGTAATCCATTGCCACGAAGTGCAACGTTTCATCAGGCAGTTGACGAAACAGGCGGAGCAATGAGTGGACAGTTGCAACGAAGTGAAACAATGCCGCACTCGGTTGCCCAACAAGTCGATCAGGAGAGAGAAAAGGAGAGACTGGAAATTGGCAGCCTCTGGGCGCAAAATAAAGACAGCGTCACGTCTAGTCTATCGAGTCTAGGATCAAGCCTAAAACTAAGTTTTGGGTGAGTATTTTTTTTTTTTTTTTTCGCAAAGCCCTCTTCTCCCAATTTTTTTTTTCCCTTTCACCGTTCTTTTGCGTTTTCATATTGTTGGATTTTTTGTGTGATTTTTGTTCGTAAATGTATTTTCACATTGCGTTACGACCCTCGGCTTTCAAAACAGATCCAACACGATCGACTATGGATAATCGAACAAACATATCTATTTTACGCATTTCTAGGCTCGATGGCTTCGGGTGAGCACTTATGAATTACAATTTTTTGTTTTCAAATCTTCTAGGCAAGCTTTTTCCGTCATATTTTTCCAGCCTCCGCCCTTCTTCTCTCTCAACTACGAAACTGCGCTCATTTTTTGTTTTTTTTTTTCCCTCTATTTGGCTGACCCAAATTTACGTCGAATAGCAGCGTTAATGAAGTATTTAAATTATTATCCAGTTAGCGCAACGATGCTCGAGGCTTTTGATTTCCAAGCAGTAGAACCCCGCGGTAATTGTGTCAATCGATTACTCTTAGCCGCTGCTAATGTCCTTGACCTCTTGAGATATTACATTGCAAAGGAGAGACACTTTTGTGCTATGCATACACAATTTTGAAGCGCCTGCTCGATATCGAAGCAAGCAAAATAGAACAAGCACGAAGGCAAAAGGAAAATACACACACCCATAAAACCCACAATCTACCTGCATTTTGGCAATTTTCTCTCGCTCTCGATGATGTATACGTCATACGATAGTAAATTATTATTGTCAAGTCCTTGTCAAGTGCCTTCACGCGTATACCCAGTTTGTATTATTTTCATTGTTGTTTGCTTGTACAATGGTATGCATGAGATTTTTATTTGAATCCAAACTCAGCCGATATTCGACCGGAGGACTGGCATTCGTAAAGCACAAGGACACAGGTACACCGAACCAATTTATCGAGTCACTTAGCCTCTCCAACTACATGAGGTACGTACACGAAATAAGAAAAATTTTACCGCATCGAATGCTCGTTATTCATTGTCACGAATCGCACGATTACTACATCTTAGAATAGTTGATTTTTTTGCATTTTTTACTTTGTCCGCCTATTGCGAGTGTTTGTTTAAATCCAGCATTGAAAAAAAGAAAACGATACAAACAATTTTCCAGTCCCTCGAGTCTGACGGGAAAAAAATCAAACGAAATTATTCTCGGTGGCTTGAACAGTCTGAAATCTGCGGCGACGACAGTTGTGAAAAAATTCGATGAAATCAAAGAAGCTATATCGGCGACTAGTACACCAGTCAAATTGAAGGAGCGCGAACAAAAACTAGCCTACGGAGTTTCTCACGAGTCCCTCGATTCTTTGACCGATGGCTCTCAACAGGACCGTAATGAAATGTCCGCTAGAACGTCCGGTAAGTCCGTTGGATAACATATTCTTTCTTCTTCGGCAAAAAAATTGTACAAAACCTTATTGTCTCGAGTAATAGTACCGTAGAATAACTATAAAAGTTTTAGCTGCCTTGGTTGCAAATTTCAATCTGTTGTTTCGTTCTTTCAACGAATATCCTAGTTTATTTTTTAATTTTTTTTTTTTTTAACTATGAGAAATTGGTGTTACGGATGATTTTGATATTTAGGTGACTCTGGTATCGAGGGATTAGGTTCGCTCTACGAGTTAGCAGATTGCATGTATCCCAAAGGGTCTCGCGATTTAGACGAACGTTTGGCGATCGAGCTTGTTCTATCTAGCGCAAGTAGATGTCATCATTGCGCGGCCATTCTCTATGACGAGGAAATAATGGCAGGTTGGCAACCCGAGGACTCCAATTTGAACACAGTTTGTCAATTTTGTGACAAAGCAACCGTTCCACTTTTGACGATTACGATTTTTGATTACAGGTGAGAAAATGATAAACGATATATGAAAACTTTTCATAGCGCACCGAGCCATATGCGGTTCGTCGAATCAAAATCTTGCTCCGTACTGCGCGTACATGTGGCTTTTTTTTCGAACCGTATATGACTGCGTACGTAGGGGTAGAGTGTTAGAGTACCGTTACCGTTGTTACATGAGAAATGTATTCATATTTTTCTATACACGTGTAAAGTATCTTGAAAAAAAATCGTATTGGAAGAGACAAAGAATAGAACGAAAATTTTGATTGAAACGTACCAAGAAGACGCGTATCATAAATGCAACAACTTCGACAACTTTCTTCCATAGTTTGAGAGAAAAAATAAACCGAGCAGCAGTTGTAGAGATTTAGGCGCTGGGCCTGATGCACCACCAACTCCTTACCTCTGCGTAATTTTTGTGAACTTTGCAAAGATTGTGTTGACGTATTGTTTTGTGAAATTAAATAATGCCTGATTATTCGTAATTCAAGATGCGACGACGGGGAAAGAATAAACGATCCTCTGACGGGTGCGTTGCTCCAATTGTTGGACGAACCGAAGGAATTACCCGAGCCCATAACCGTTCCGTACCTGAATCCTCTCGTTCTCCGCAAAGAATTGGAAAATGTATTGAGTCAGGAGGGTGACGCTTGTTTAACAAAGCACAGATTCATCACCGAGCATCCAATCGTTTATTGGAATTTGATATGGTACTTTGAAAGAATCAATTTAACGAGTCATTTGCCGGAGCTATGGCTAAATGACAGTGAAGACAAGGAATTTCACGTCAGTACAGGATTAGTCGGTGTTAGAACTATGTGGGACAACGAGAAACTTCATATGGATCGTTTACCGATGTATCTTCAATGGAAACAAAACAACAATGATGACCGAACGTATGTACAGTGATGAATTGCTATCTTCTTCGCACACTTCTTGTAATACCAATTTTTTTTTTTTTCATTATTCATTTTCAGGCTCATGCAGAGCATAATTACCGATGTCCGTCATAATATTCTTGCTGAACCAATAAAAAGAGTGGCCTTAGAGAGAAGCAACACCGAGACAACGGAGCACGCCCCATTTTCCATTTATCGTGATATATTGTTTTTAGCTTTCACCGTTTTGGGAAGGAGTAACATCGATCAGGGTGAGTTTCGACCGACTAATTATCACGAATTTCAATTTTTCCCCCATAACGATCATCGCGTCTATTTCATCACTCGCTTTTCATCGAAATAATTATAAGAATAATAATAATTATTTTTGTCTCATTTGTTCAAGGTGTTTTTGATCGAGAGTACGTAACGACTTTGGACAAGTTACCGGACGGCGAGGATAAGTTGTTACGAAATATCGACGCTGCGCCATCCACGACAACGTTGTATTGTAGACATTATTTTAAGCCGTTAAACGTTTAAAAATAGAGCGAAAGATGGGCGGGGGGTAAAAATATGACGAAAGAGTAAGTCTACTCGGACAAACTATGAGAACGATCATCGTCGTCAATGACGAATTACAGATTTACGTTTTAACCGACTCTAAGGATTAAGAAAAAAAAAAGAAAAAGAAAAACACTTTCAAATCGCAATTGGAATGAAAAACCATTCAAAGATACTTTTTTAACAAAACAAGAAAAAACATTATGAATAATTGGTTCGCAGAAAAAAAATATATATATATATAAATATATATCGATATTCGTTATAGAAGAATTACTATGTATTAATTAATTTCTTACGAGACTTGTTTTCCATAGATTTCCATTATTCAATCTCTTGTAAAATAATCGGAATGATGAATTTGCTTTTCAACTTTCAACGGTATGTCGCGGCAATTGTTCAATCAACATTTGCAATATTGGTAGAATAATATTTTTGTTTTTGTTTTCTTCTAGTATTGATCCAAGATCTGAGTATTAGATGCGTGCAATAAAAGAATGTCATGAAATTCATTATTTTACCATTTACGCTCGATTAATTAACATTTGATTTCAGCCTGTTCTTCCCTTTGTCTGAAAATCAATTTTACCTATTGAATTATATTAGTTTTGTCTCTGCCGCGTCCGACGACACGCTTTGCGTCCAAAATTTGAGTAAGTGGAGGTTACATCTAAGAGTATGACAATCCGATTAAATTTGGGAATACCAAAGAGCTTCTCGCGACCGGAGGTCCCAACAATACACTTGAATTATTGTACAAAGAGAAATTTGAAGGAAAAAAAAAAAAAAAAACACAGAAAAGATGATGAATAATAGTTTGGAATTAATGAATGCTGTGAGTGATAATATGAACGCGCTGCTTTGCTACCTCTGTCACGGCATTTAGGAACCCGTACACGTATATAATCTTAGATGAGCCTACACACTCGAAAGAAAAATGTTCGATCTCGGTCATACGACACAATTGTCCAAATGTTTCGGAGATTGAAAATTCTTGTACCGAGTTGCGTCCTGTTTAATAATTATTTCTTTTCTTCCACACTAGCGATCAAAATGAATTTAAAAATAGAAATGAAAAAAAAAACAATAAATTTCCATTTCCGAAACTTGGTTATTCGTCACAAAAAACTACAAACACTAGCGAACGAATGTGTATTTACTCATGATGAAAAATTGCCTCAAGGGTGTAGTAGAAAAATATGGAAATATAAAAGAAAGTTGCGGTATTTTATAAATAACAATGTTACGAGATAAAAATAAGTTGTTTCTATCCTTTCATTGAATGATTTCCTACCCTATGGCTTAACCACCTACCACACGGAGAAGAAAAAGTATTGTTGTTTGAAAAGTCGCGCCATACCACCCCGAAACACGATGATCCGGCACACACCACACGGCGGCAGGAGTCGTCGTCGCTTTTTCCACGACGAGCGACACGTTGACTATTTTTAAACTCGAACAACGACCAATTTGGTGACGCAAAAAACTTGTCTCTGGAAACTTTATGAACCACATACATATATGTACGTAAAACCCAAAATTTTCCTTCAAAATTTGGATAACTAGGCCCGCTGCTAATAAAATTATACTCAAATTCATCTATAAACGGAAATGAAAATAAAATTCGGAAAAAATGTTTAATTCTCATGATTAATCGCCGTCGAACGCGCCTCAAGTAGAGCCTATTTAGCTTTTTAATAGTCATTTTGTGATGGACGAATGGTCGTTGTTCGCGGCTCGGTCGGTAATTCTTGTCTTTCCCGACACAATTGCACGATAAGCACGCAGCAGAGCAGGATATACGAGAGACCCGAAGTCCGACGGGCGCCTCACTCAACACGGCGCCATCTTGAATGAAAAGCCTGAGAATAGGGGAAAGGGTGGTGGTGGTGCTGCTGGAGCGGTGGGAGGCCAAGAGGCCGTAGAGGGAGAAGGAGCGAGCGATCACGATCACGCCGTTTTACCCCCACTCTCGTGTCTGGTTTCGTTTGTCCGGGCGGGCACCAGCAGCACTACCAGCAGGCAGAGCGGGCGCACTCTTCACTCTCCGGCGCGGGGTATCTGGCTACCTATTCTCGATGAGGAGAGTGTGCAAGAGGCTAGAGGGAGAGCGCGGTCCGGGCTCGTGGCGGTGATCGAGATTTTTAACACTTTTGGGCTACGCCGTCCCCCGTTTGTTCGCGCCGTTGTTTTTTTTTTTCGTTCCAAAAGATCGAGCGAACGAGATAGATAAGAAGAAATAGTGAGAGGTGAGAGCAAGAGCGAGAGATCGTGACAGTGTGCGAGCGAGTGTGAGAGAACGAAAAAGTATACCGATAGATAGATAGATAGATAGATGAAGAGAAAAGCGACCGGTTGTCCTCTTCGGATGTGTGCGCCATTTGTGACTACCGGGTGAATTGACAAAGTGAAGAAAAATCCAGTGTTCTCGCGGATATCAACGCTCGATAACACAACCAAATAACGACACCCAACAATCTAGGGTCATTTTCTTGTCGCGCGCGTTTTTGTTTCTTTTTACGCCTTTTTTTTGCCTCGTAACAAACTGTGGCGACGAAACAATCTTTTGTGCTTTCGCCAGGCAATATTTTTAAAAAAGTGATGGTATAAGGTTCTCGTTCGTAGCGGACGAATAACATACGCATAAGTATCTATACATGTATCTACATATATAGATAAAAGAGCTCGCAGTGCGGACCAACCGATCGAACGTGGTGGTGGAAATAATAAAAAGTAAAATACCGCGCGACCGTACGGTAGTAGATTGAAGAGAAAAAAAAAAGGATAAAAAGAAAACAAACGCATCAACGAAGAGACAATCGTTGAGAAGTACGAATCCAGATTCTTGAGGATTAGCCGTAACCGAAGGGCATTGGGTCTGGAGAGTGGGGCAAAAGGGGAATTGACGAGAGAATTTATTCGACAAATTTGCGTTATTCGCGCGAATTCCCGTATTTCTCGAAATACGTGAATTCGTATTGTTGCCCGTTTGTTGTTGTTATTTTTTTTTTTCATTTTTCATTCATCAACTCTCGATTGCCTCGTCACTTTCATTTTTGTCTTTTTTTTTACATCGCTCATCGAAGAAAACGTGCGGACGCAAAAGTTTCGACGAACGTGTTTTCTTTTTTTTTTCATTCTGGTTTGAAATTCGCCCCGAAGGAGAAACAGGAAAGGAGCTCAAGGCAGAGTTCGGTAAGTGAAAATTCATGTTTTTCGAACGTCTATTATCCGGGATTTTTTTCTCGTTTTATATTTGCCAAGGGTGACACACAAATGTAAGACCACCGTTTCAACGTTTATTAGACAAATATGGCTTTCGATTTTATAGGAATAAGACTTTTTTTTTTCTATTTTTTTTTCTATTTTCGTCTGTTTTCCTCTCGGGGCTTTTGCCGCATGCGCGCGAATTCCCCCACTCGTGTGTTATCCTGAGATATCGGCGGAATTGTACTCCTGCTCTGGGCGCGAGGGAGACCGTGCTACAATGTTGAACGTATATATGGAAGTATCGAGCAGGAGTCTGAGAGAGAGAGAGAGAGAGAGGGGGGGGGGGAAAGAGAAAGAGAGCGCACGAGCAGAGCCGGTATCCCGTTAGTAGGTCCCCGTTTTCCTTCGTGCTTATCCCGATCAATACGCACCACCAACACACACACACATCGTCTTCTTTTCTATATGTATATATCTCTACACATTTAAATACACATGTATACGTATATGCATGTATTCATGCGGATACATTCTTCACTCTTTTACACACAACTAACTATTTTTTTCTTTCTTCGCGCGCTCTCTCTAGATTTTTCGTCTTTTCAATACTATCCATTTTCACTTGCAACATTTTCCAAACAGATTCAGATCCAATCACGTTACAAACCCCACACTAGTATTTTGACATTATTTGCCCACGCCCGATACAGCGATTTTCTTGCAATTACCAATTGGTTATACAAAATAATTCTCTATCCCGTTAGTCGTACGCTATTAGCCGTGATATTCGTTGCTCAAACTTTTCTAAAAAATCACATTAAAAGTAATGAAATATTGAGGCGGAAAGTTTTGTCCAATTGCCATTGGTTCGTCTCGAAATTTAACACTCGCATATCCATCAATAGGAAAACTCGAATAAAGTCTATAAATACAACTGCTTAGGTGTGCATGCAGTTGAAACTTTTTCCATAGTTATCTCGGTTTATATTTTTTATAAATGTGAGTAAGAAATAACGTTGGATATAACGTCGTTCAGCCGCAAGCTGCTCGCTTCGTTTTCATCAATAAAAAATCGCGCTATATTATTTTTGGTGCTCTTTATTTATCTAAGCCGAGTTCAAGTACTTGAATACAATTTTTTTTTTAAAGGTATTTTAAGATGGTGTTTGGTGCAAAGAATCACAATAAAAAGATTCTGGTAGCCGAAATAATCGAAATTCAGAACACGTTTTACCGAACTAAATTTGCGCCGGTATTATTGTTTTTCTCCATATTATATAATTATAACTCTATTGACTTTATTTGGCGCTTCGATTACCAACGAACGACGATTTCGATTTCGTACAAAGTCAAATAGAGTAGTGTACCGCCAATGTATTTTCTTTTTTGCCAAGCTATTTTCCTCGCTCGAATGATTGATTTTTTAACAAATTACTTTTCATTAGCATAATTGACCGGAAAAGTATAGTATATATCGTTGAAGAATATTCAAATTGAAATGAGATAACGGTAAATAAGTATACATGCCTAGTGGAAACACATTGAGTGATTACAAAACCACATGCGCGCGGGGGGCTAAACGCTACCTTACTAATATGCTTGATTGATATTTGCGAAATTTCTATAAATGATTCCTGATTTTTGGCCAATGCGTTGGAGTTGAAAAAAAAAAAAGGAAAACGAGGTCATGCGGAGGATTATCGTGTAGGTGAGTTGAAAGGTGTGTCGCGAGGCGAGGTAATTTCGATTCGGTGGCTTCTGCAAGAGTCCGGCGTACCTATCCTCGGCGTGACTTTAATTTCCTCCTTTTTTCACTTATTTCTACTCTCGAAAATCTCAATCTAGTAATCATGTGGAAATTGAATGTTTTTTCAAGAAATTTCGGTCATTATCAGCTGTCGTAGCATATGCCAATGCACACACACGACGACGAACGTATTTTCATTTATAAACGTGAAATACGTATACACAAATGTTTCGAGAGTCTATTATTCGACACATAGATTGTTCGCGCTGTCTCGCGTTGACAAAGTTAATTGTATAGAAAGTTTGAAGAGGAAAGGCACATTCTCGGACGATACGCGGATACATAGTGTAAATGCGCATTCATCATCGCATACGTGGACGACGACGTACGTTTAATACACTTGTACACTACATAGGTTCAAATACAAAGTGCAAATACAAAGGGCGCGCGCGTTAATGTGTATGAATGTGATGTATGTATATGAGTGGATGGTAGAGTTTTATGAAAGCCCCTGACGGTGCATCGGTCCGGAAAGGCGGTCTTCTCTCTATAGATAGGCCCATTTCTATCTGAGAGAGATTCATTTATAGCGCGAGTTCATCCGGGCACCGGGGTGATGTTATAGTCAGGATATTACGTACGTAACAAGGTGGCCACGCGTACCAAACTACTCATTCAATTCAATTGAAAATTTACCCAAAACATCAATCTATATACCTCTCAATAAATCAATTCCGTACCTCACCACGTTTTTAAACATTATTGTACATTTTTGCTTCGAAAAGTATGGAAAATGTATTGTTGAAAATAAGCGTCTAGTTCGGTCGCTCATTGACGCGATTCCGATGCGGTGGAATAAGTCGTGTGCGTCCGACTGCATTAAAAACAAAACAAAAAAGAAACTATTGAATGGATAAAATTGATGTTAAATAAATAATAAAGCAGTCATCGAGAGACCGCTGACGTCACGAATGAGTGTTTCATCGGTCTCGTCCTGGGTATATCGCGATGCACCAACACACACCGTCGCCGAGCTGGCAATTTCACGAACGTGTGGAAAAGTATTCAGCGTCGAGTTGAGGAAAAGAGACAGCCGCGCGAGGCTTTAAACGTGTGTTCGTATGTCTCTGCGTGATAAAGAGAGAGAGAGCGCCAAAGAGGTAGAAACACGAAGGCAGAAATACCATCGTTACGAGAATAGTTCAACGTGACCGTTCACCAGATCGATTTCTACCACGAATTATTAAACGGTGATACCGGTATAAATGCAGTGTAGACTGGCTCCCCCGTTGTTATATACTGCACTCTTTCATGTGGCGGCAAGGTCGATGATTAAGAATCTCGATAATCGCTATATATTGCTTTGCAATCAAATATTTTTCCTTTTTTTTTCTTTTCAATTTGAAATGTACAATTTCTTCAAACTCATTCACTTTTTCTTTCATTCGGGCAAAATTAAAAGCGACGATTAGTATTATCGTTACCATCGCGTTGTGTTTGGAAGAAAACACTGCCTATAGTTGATTCTTGAGTTTGTCACAGGAGTGTAGAGAATAAGGAGGAGGAAAACTCTTTATGAGTTAAAAAAGCAAACTGACGAAACTTCTCGATCAGTGAATGACCTCGACACGAGGGTAAGCAAACTGAGAGCGCGAGAGAGAGAGGGGGGGGGGGAGGGCGAGGAGGAACCTAAATCGCGCATAGTCTAGATTCCTGAATCATGTTGCTCGCGGGAGCCAATTCGCATCGGTGCATAAAATATTGCCCGCGCACCACCACTACCATTTTTTTATTGAGATATTTTTAGTTTCACGTAATAAAAAAAATATATCGTGGCCAACGTTGATGTACAATAGTAGTCTAGCGATGTTACCGATTTCTAGTTTATCCGCAATGTACCGGTAGTGTCCATACATTTTTTTCATTCATTTTTCACGGTTAAACAACTACGCGCGCGTCATTATCGAAAGTCGTTTGGAAACATCGAGTTTGGTTGAAAAAATGGGATTATAGTTTTGAAAGAGTATGTGGCCTCGAGCAGTGAAACGAACCCCGCCAGCGGACTTGATCGTTCGTCCGTCTCGCGTTGCGCGCTCCTCTTCTCGGGTGGGCTTTTTCTCCCTGCTCCGTCTTGAAAAGACGCCGCGGGGAGAGATCTAGTGCGGCGGATATTCTTGGCATCGAGGCTCATGTGGGACACAGTAGGCTAAAATCATACCGGGTTTTTGCCTCGAATTACTTCTCTTTCGCCCGGTTATATTAGCCTGCTTGCTTCTACATTGTTTTTCCCTTCTTTCCTTCCAATATTCAATATTTTCACCACCAGACTTCCGCGTTCATCACCGCAACCCTCTCTTTATTCTTCTTATTCAATTATTTTTATTTTCTCAAAAGCGCCATAACAAACTCACTTTACCAAAATATTTTTCAATTTTCAGATAAACATTCTTCTTTTCTTTAACCATATTTTAATAAAACCTTGTTTTTCTTACTTTAGTCAATATTTTTTGACAACTATTTGGAAGCTGCCGTTCCTCGCCGCACGAATCGTCGCTTTTTACCCACTTGCCGCATTGGCCCTCGTTCAACTTTTTCAAGAATACGGAGGATGCTCACGAGGTTTTTCGCTGAATATTGGATACAGTTTTATTTAGATGCATTGCTACCGCCGAATTACATTGTCGACTTTTGTCGTTGCGACGATTGCCCGTCTGCCGCCTACGTTCCACCGCAACCCGCTACTTTCGTTATCTCATTTTCCTTTTTAATTTCTTGTTGTTGTTTTTTCTCTTTAGAAATAAACAATAGTTGAAAGGTGATGGATCTTTCCTCGTCACTTTAGATTGAATTAGGCGCGAGGGCGGCATTCGACGAATAAAACGCGTGACGCGTAATGCTCTTCAAAGCTGACGCGGGCCTCGCGCGTACATTGGTGGTAGATGGTGCCTTCGTACGCGCGCCGCCAACGGCATTAGATCGAAGCAGTTAGGAAACAGCTATTCGAGCGACGGTTCAGTCAACTTTTTCATCCAGCAGCATCGACTGATTTTAAATGGAACCGAATATTCTTTTTATTCGTCCTGATATTCATTTCGCTCTTGTTTCCCAATTGTCCGCGGAAACTCGGAAAGAGGGGAAAAAAGTTTTCTATCTATCCCTACAAATATTGAAGCCCGGTTGATAGAACGCAACGAGATTTGTGTTCGAGAGTACTAGTTTGGAAGTAAAAAAGGACGGGTCGGTAGGCGGGAGGGGGAGTGAAGAAAGTCAGGTTGAAATGATAGGGGGATGGGTGTTAAATGATTAACAATAATAATAGGGGGAGGGGGGGGAGGCTAACCGAACTGGGCTGCGCCGCGCCGCTTCGCGCCGCGCCCCTGACCTATATACGCGGTAGAGGAGAAAAGCATCGTACAAAAACCGAGAGCTCGAAACGAGGAAAAGGTGGTCGCGCGCGGGCATGGGGCTCCGAGGGAGAATAAAGTAGGCGCGCATCCACTTGCATGTATACCGGCGCCGCATACATGCGCGTATGCCAGAATTTTATGTAAATTAGACCAATTGAAATGTGTTGAATTAACTTGTTATTTTGTCGGTACAGTCGGTCCATCGGAGCTTTATTTGCAAAAATGTTCAACATACCAAAAGAATAGGTATATACGTACGTACGTATTTGTATGCATGACATGTTAATTTATCGGTTGCATCGTCATCGCGGAAGTTGCCAGATCGATCAGCATATGCGAGAACGAAAAGATGATGGCCCGCGAGGGTGCGTGCATGAACGATTAGTTTTTCTCTTATCACACGTACTACATACCCCCCGCTTCGCGACGTCTCTTGGTTCAAATTTTTTTTCTCCCTTCACATCTTTTTATTATTCTCGTTGCTCGCGGTTTCCTCAGCCTCTATCGTGCGCGGGTCTTTTGTTGTGGGGATATAAATGCTCGTGACCGAGCATCGTCTCTCTGCGGGCTATCGAGCGATGGCTAATTATGGAAATATCAACATTACGAGACTTTCGCGTGTGCCTCACGGTGGATAAGATCGGTAGAGAGAGAAAAAAAAAGAAAGATTTGTGGATTGTGGCGCGAGTAGGTGAGGTGAGGAGAGGGACGCTAGGGTCGCGAAGACTTGGCAAGAGGGTGTGACTGCTGCTTCGTGGGCCAGAGATTAATAGAGAACGAGGAAAGAGGGTCGTGGACCGGATATACTTACCTTCTCTTTGCCGGGGCCTCGAAATGCTTCCGGGTTCAGTCCGCGGCCGTCTCTGTGTTAAAGGCACGTAAAGTCGCTCGCGTGTCCAGCCTGCCAGCCAGCCCCGCTCTCTCGTTTTTCTTGCACCACCTTCATTTCGTCGTTCAAACAAAAATTCTTATCAAACATTTACTTCCTATACAATATTATTTCGAGCTAATGTTTCGGGCGCGTTGCCAATACGCGGCGGCGAACGCGCATTGACAACGGTCCAGTGCGACGATGAGAGAAAATAAAATCGATCTCGAATCAATGGTTGTACCATATTTTAAGAAATGGGAATACAATAATGATGATATTATCGCGTTGCGGGCAAAAGAGCTATTAAACTTTGAATGGCGAAGCATTGAAAGAATTCTAGAGTGTTTGATGAAATGATTGATAAAAAATAAAAAATAAAGATCGGCGGATTGTGAAGGAAGCATTAACTGAATAAATAGCATTTTCTCTCCGTTCGGACAAGCTCGTGCTATTTGATACACGCAAGAAAAGAAAGAAAAAGAAGGAGGAGGGTGATTTCTTCGCAACAGAGAGGGAAAGAGAGACTAGACGGCGCCGGATTTGTCGACGACGACGACGACGACGACGACGCGACGTCTTTTTCATCTGTGCATACTATATACCTACAAACACCCACAATTTTTCACCCCTATAAATCCAAGATTAAAAAAAGAGTTGATTACTCGCAAAGAAAATAAAGTTTTCCGCAGAGGGTCCGAGATTTAAAAACCTGCTTGCGATATACATCGGGGTTTGTGATGGGAAAAGAAGAGAGAAGAAAGAACCTTATCGTTGAAACGTCGAGGGAAACAATTAGGCAAATTGCCAATTTACTCATAGTGACGAATTGATTAAACAAACGCACAATAACAATAACAATTCAATAGCGGGTTAAATTTAATAGAAAAATAGAAAAAAATTTCATGACCAAAGTAAGCCCAGCTGAGGATAGAAGCAGTATTAGTAGAAGAAAAATGGAATCCGCACGAGGCCGTTGAAATATATTCCTCCTAGAAGAATTCCTCGCCGTGGCAAACTATACATTTGAATTTTCAACGGAAAAAAAGCCAGCTCTTCTGAGAAACATTGCGACGAGGATATAAAAATGGTTACGCGGGAGTGGCATTCCCTATCCGAGTTGCCACGCTTTCGTATCACGGAAGGAACGACGTAGATAAAAAGATGGATAGCCCTCGAGAATGCGAGAGAGAGAGAGAGAGAGGAGAGAGGGGTATTTTGATGACGTCATACCCGACGCCATGGGGCGTGCGCCCAAGAAGCAGACATCCCTTGACGTCATCGCTCTCTGCTCCTCGCTCTCCACCCAAATACTCTTTTTAACATATACTCGTAATAGAATATATAATAGTAAAAAAAAAAAACCACACAAAGGTGGGAAACAGCTTGGTGAAACCTCTTTCTCTGTGCCTTTTGCCCTCCGTGCATTGGAAAGCAAAAAAAAAGGCTTTTTAAAACTTTGTTAGACCTCATCCTCGGTATTTTATGCAAGCAAACCATCAGGGAGAGTTATAAATCTATGAATATAAACGTGTCGCACGTGCGTAGTACTCTCCATCGCTTTCTCAAACTTTCGGTATATATATCAAGATTTCAGCAAAGGATGATGAATATTGAGACATCGCGTTCGCGATCAAAGCACGAGTTAAGTAGTAACCCTCGGGTTTAAAACGCCGCAACCACGTTCAAACGCCTTGTGAATTTGTATTTTTTTCAAACAAGTTCTCTACTATAAATGCCAAAAAATTCGGGCTTGTTTGTTCAAACATGCATCCGTCCCTGCTCCTAATGTTGTTCAATATTTGTTATTGCTGCTTATAATTTGACGCGTAACGTACACAAAGAAGCATCAGTACGGCGACGAGGGAGATATAGGTCTCGGCGGGGTGATCCCGGTCACCAAGTCGGGTTACACCACATTCTAGGTCGCTCCCTTCTTCCCTCCCTCCCTCCCTCCCTCCGTCTCAAAGTAGCGTATCTCGCGGGAGCGGGTCTCAACGATAAGCAGCAGCAGGTCGTTACGAGGCGGCTTGGCGACGTCCAAGTTGCTACTTCTCCCCTTCTCTTTATTTTCTCTCTTGCTCTTCGCATTGCTCCATCTCGACGGGACAATAGTGACGCCAGTTGCATGTCGCGCCCGTGAGGGCATCACGGGGCTGAAATCGTGCCCCGTCGCGGTCGCTCTCGCGCGCTTCCCTTCACGGCTACCACCATTTTTTTTCTCCCAGCCTATACAACCCTCCGCCCGCATTCTCCACCATATCATAACCTTCCCCCGCGCGAGGACGATCAGAAGAGTCGTCTCGGTTGAGTAGGGAGAGCGCGATCGAAAGGGTCTGCGCATGAGGTGCGCCTCGCGAAACAATCGCGACCTCGAGGACAGTGGCGCCAACTTGCGGAATCAATAAGATTTACCCTGGCCAACTAACACCAATCTATCTGTGGATGTGTTGCGCGTGTAGACAGATAGATAGAGATTTACGCGAATGTACTTATTGAATCACCGAATGACGAATCGAAAATTCGCTACACATTTTTTACGCTTCACCGCTCTATTCACATTTGCTCTATTTATTCTTCGAGTTAAAGTCAAATAGAGAATCAATCACGCGCCCCCGACTCGTGTTTCGCATCTTTCCCCTGATCAATAAACCGTTCTGCTAGGGTCAAGTTTTTTTTTTTTTTTTCTTCCTTCGAGCGTTCAAGTTTTTTTGATTTTCTTCAAGTAACATTGAAAATAAGTTGAACGCGAAGCTTTCACGAGCTTCCGAAACATGAGATAACTGCGAGCGGATCTCTCGCGAAGGTTTGAAAGTTCTTGTTGCCTCGGACTCTGTACATTATTGCAACTCATTGTTTTTTGTTTTTTCCACAAATAAACACGTATATTTGTAAGATGTAGGTATCTTATTTGCGAGTACACCCAGACAGCACACGGAGCCATATCTGAAACAGCTCTTTCTCAGAAAAGACATTTTTGTTTGCGTCTATGCCGCGGTGCTCCGCGTGCATGGGCATTTTTCTTATCATTTTTCGACTCGACGAAAATATTGATTCCCGATTAAAACGAATGCTCCGAGTTCGCACATATTATGTTATATGATTCGCTCGAGCTCATATACTTTTTGCCATTTTCAAGGTCGAGCTGCAAGACGGTTGAACGAACGCGAAGGCTCTCGGAAATCTTGGACAAGTTTTCGTCTTGTGAACATGAGCCATTACCATTGGACCAACGATACAAGAATATTATACGAGTGTATTTTCTCTCTCATTCATAAATATTGATGCGAGAATGAAAATATGACTCAATGAGTAAAAATACTAACAAACGTCCATATGGATAATGATTATTCATGGAAAATATGATAGTCGCGGCGCGATTCTACGCAAATACAAAATTTATGTACCCAACGATCGTTACGCACGTCTTCAAAGTACCTCGGGAATATTTATCGCATCCCGCAAATCGCACCATTTTCTTTGTATTTCCTGTTGTAAATTCTCCTATTAATTACTACTAATCAATATTATTCAATTTGGATACAAAAAGAATAAGAATATTTAACGAATGTGTTTACGGATGACGGATTACAAGTTGACAAGTTGTCCCGTTTCCGGAATTGCAGTAAGCAATTAACACAATTCCTTTGATAATTCGTAGTGGCTCTTTAATTGCATGACAAACGCGTCGTTAACTCTTGGGTCTATAATCGTGGAACTTTACGGCGCGAGCCTCGATTGCAGAGTGTTTCATTGAAATGACGCAGAAATCCGTAATGAAATTGTCCTCGATTCAGGCAAATTTTCTTCATGAACGTTTTGTCACGGAAATCTGTAAAACTTGATTAATGATAATAAATTCGATAATGAAGCGGGATGTTAACGTAAATAAATATGTATTTTTGATGTCCGAAGGATTTTTGAGTTCAATATACGTATAAGACAAATAGCTAGTTAACTATAGTAACAGAGCAGGTTACTCAATAAATAAGCATCGAGCGGGCCAAAAAAAATGTAATCACCGCCGCTGTCGGAGAGATGAGTTGTTTCTATCCTCATCGTTGTAACTCGCGTCATCGTCTAGTTTGGCACTCGCAGGATGATGCGAGTAAACGTCATCGATGACGATGAGCCCATACCGCGACGAGTTTGAGTAATGAGCCATTAATAAAGCAATGTTCGCGCATGTCTACCGCAACCAACGAGTTAACTCGCGAGCCAAAGAAACAAAAAAAAATGTATGTGTAAATCGCGATAAACTCGTTACCGCAGGAGCGCATTCGTCATACTACTATCGCGTAGAACGACCGCGACTCGCTTTCCACTCGCCTTTCAATTCAATAAATATCTATACCTTTTCGATACAACGCGCGGATATCTGTGTCCGGGCTTTTTCAAACTTTTCATTTCATTGGATTTTCTTAGTAAAAATTCGCGTTTAGCTTTAAGAAAAGAAAATGAAGCAGAGGAGAGTGCAAAAGGTGGATGATGATGTAGCATCGCGGTGATATGCGCGGTTCGTAATACAAGTTGAGTTTGCACAGCAAGCGCGAGCTAGCTTTTATATATACAAAAGGTTGTGGTTGCCCGCACGATGCTGTGAAAAGCGGTTATATAGGTGTGGGTCACCATTTTTTTCTCTTTCGCTCCCTCATCGTCCATATTGAACCCAACTTTGTGTCGACCAACTTTGAGCTACGCGCAGCTGATCGTGAAATATAGAATTTCTAATGCAACTAATTCAAATAGGTTTCACTCTGCTAACACCTCGAATGAGAATACGCGCGCGGCAAAGTGACAGAAATTGGCTCAATCTTTTGTATCCCGATGGAGTGAAAACGCAGTTGATACGCGAACGAGCTGTCTCGCGAAAAGTCTCGTCTCTCAATATTTGTGTTTGGTATTAGACATCATTGATTACATTATTGCGGCGGTAGTGCGCGAGTGAATGAGGCAAGAACCGACCGGAGAGAAGCAATATCGTTCGGTGATCTATGTTTGTGTATTTCTCTTGGCCGCGAAATTGCAAGTCTTTAGCAATGTCATATAGTACATGTCGGAATGAATATTTTACTATATACATATCGTACACTCGGAAGTATAATATCATTACGATTTTTTTTTAAATCAGAGTCTGGCGGAGTGGCAAGGACGGTGCATGCGAGATCTCGGTGTAGCAATTTGAGACTCTTGTTGACCTTATCGTATATAGCGAGAGAGAAAGAGAAAGAAAGACTGTCCGAATCTGTCGGTGCATATATTCGCACTATATATGAAGTGGACTTGTTTTCAGGAAATTGGAAAATCGAACGAGCCTCAAATATACCTATCGTACTTGCTCAATCATCCGCCAATATTCCATTTATTTCCACACTTTTTTTTTCATCCTCATTCATTTTCGTTTATCGAAAAGTTGAGATACCAAGGCGAATTTCGATCACAGCGTGCAACACGATCGAAAAGAGAGAAGAGCGATGAGAATGCGATCGTGTTGAAACGGTAAAAAGAAAATCTAAGAGTTAATTTCTTATACACGAGCAGGCCGCGAGTCTTAGCTTCGATAAAGCTTGTTGTTCCGCGCATAAACACACCTCGTGAATAGTTCAATAATCGCGTGCACGTTAGTCATCTCCGTATGCACTAGAACGATTCAGAACTTGAGTCACATACTCGCAACTCTCGTGATGTTGATGAAAATTGTACCGCGTGTCAAAGGGTTTGGTCGCCTCGGCCCTCGCCCGTTCCTTCGTCGTACGCCCTTGCAGCGAGCTTGTAAGTTGTGCCATCAAAGTGTTTCGTCGAGTTTCGTCTATACACCTGTCGAATATATCCGTGCTCGTTCGACGAGCCACAGGTGCATCGCGTTTATCGTTCTTTCTGCTGCACCTTTCACCCGCACCTCCACCGCGCCTAGCTTATTCGAGTATTCACAAAAATTCAACATAATAAAATTTTTCGGCTCGAATTCCATCATATCAATGAAAGTTAGACCCTCGATCGATAATATTATAATAATCTGTCGCGCGTGGTCGTATCTCTTATTCAGCCCTTTCGCTCGTACGGATCGTCGTTTAGTACCGAAACCCATTGGAGTCAATCTAATTAACGGGGTTTAGCGTGCCGTTTCTGCCGGTGAGCAGGCTCGCTATCGCATCAGTCCCATTATCCCCGTCCTTGTATATACCCTATCAATGCCGACTGTGCATGCGATATCTCTGGCCGGCTCCCACCATATGTTTCATCATCATCATCATCATCATCATCATCCGATCGCGACTATTCGTTTGCCACCACGTAATTCAGTGACTTTTATCGATTGGGAGAGATTCCCGACGCAAGCGGGCCGGCTCCTTGAAAAGCGGATGAAAGAATCAAGTATGCAAAAAATTTGAGCAAACTAAATTATTCTTGTGAAAGTCAACGAGTTGGACGAGGCCGGCGTGAGCATATATATTAAGAGGAAAAAGGAAAAGTTTGAATTTGGTTGGAAATTCGATAGGAATCCTAAATGACTTTGGTGAAAATGTGCCGTTCTCCCAGTATTCTGTATCTACACAGAGTTTGCAGTTTAACCTGCTCGCTAGTACATATATAGTTACGCGACGATAGTCGATATGTGTAGGTGTTACTACTGCACTTCGATGAGCCTAAAGCTGCCCCCCCCCCCCCCCCCCCTCATCCCGCTCCGCTCCTCATTCTCTTTGACGACTACCATATTGCGCTGGGAACCCACAATGAAACGAGGTCAAAGCTTTCCTTCACCGCAAAGCCCTCGAAATAACTGATCTCTCTAAAGCCTGGGAAACAACCGCGTCGAGCATATCTCTCTTTTGTTTTATATTTTGGTTGTACGCGCTGTAATCATATAGACATTTACATGCCAGAATATAAATTATATCTTTTATATTATTCCTCTTGAAAGAAAATAAAGTCGGGATTTATCAGTCATCATGTATTTGCCCGATTAATCGATTAATTATTATGTACGAATGCAAATATTATCTCAGGGCATCATCCGATATGACACTCGTCGTGCGAGAAAGCGCTTATAATCGCATGACAAACTTAATGTTTATTAGGCAGTCGGCGGTGGCAGCAGGGCGAGGGGGAGCGAGTCGTAAAATTTATACAGGTACGTTTCGTTCGAAATATTCCAAGTGTGTGCATGCGCTTGGATAATAGGGTGGTTCGTGATAAGATCGCTGAATTGCCGCGGTGCGAGCATATATTTTCTTAGGTATGCATTAATCAGAATGAACGCATCGGCAAAAGAACGCGCGCGCGTTATTAATCTGTATAATATCGAGTCTCTCTTGAATCTGTTGAAACGCTCGAAAAACGTAGTTATCGGGCGGCGCCGCCGCGTATAACAGTGCAAATTTGAATCTGTTTTGTTTTGAGAGAATGCGAAAGCGTACCACCACGGCACCCGAGTTACGTGCAACAACCCGCTACCACACTTTTATGCAACGATGTTTATGGGACGGCGGACCCTAAACCAATATTTTATGTTTCACGTTGAAATAGCGTTTACGATTCTACCAAGTGTCGAAATTCACCGCAGCTTTGGCACACGATTTCGTACACATTTTTCAAATTTAATGCGCGCTTCAATCGTCTCCGCCGTATGAAATTTACAACGTTAATGATGATACATTTGAAATCGGTCCATACATTACAGAGATTAACTCGTATCGGTCAGTTTGGAGCAATAAACACGAGCGCACCCTCGCTCACTGCATGTATTTCCATTGCAATTCCCCACAAAGTTTTCATTTGTGCTTGCGGGGCGGCTGCATGGATTATGAAAAAAAAATATCATATCCCATCAAAAGGTTATCTATACAATTTACTTACGCACTATTTTTTTTCGTAATAAAATGATTATCAAATATGAGGGTCGTCACAATCATTACATTGATATCGGAATTTTTATCTATTATCCTCCCGCGGAAAAATCTATTATCCTCGCGCGTCCGAGTCAGATGCGGAGATGGAAATAGAGAGCGAGAGGAATCGAATATACTATACTAGCACACGCGGCATATCGCCCAACAGAGCCTCTCGAGAGCTGCTTCACGCGAGCTCGCGAGAGTCTGCATTCTTTGCTCGCTATTTTTACGAACTCGCGCGCGGGCACGTGTGTGGGACGTCGTTATGACGAGGAACGAGGCGCGAAACGAGAATACGCGAGCACTCTTTCTCTCCCTCTCTCTCTCTCGGAGAGAAGAAAAAAAAGAAAACGGGCCTGCTCGGTATACAGTCATTGACGAGAGATAAATAAACCAATCGAGATAAAAATATGGAAGCGCGGCGGCGAGTAATAGTTTCTTACCAAATTATGACCTTCGGACCGATAACTCGGAAAACTAATTAGAATCAGCGTTAACGAGAATATCATTACAAGAAGATATATATTTGTAATGTTGTCGAAAATATTTCGAATTTTGTGGCTTTGCGGAGAGAGATTTTCAAGCAGGTTTCAAAATATCGAGGCAATTGACATTTAATAGTTTGAAAATGTCTGTCAAGGACCAAATAATTTACAATTCAAAATGATAAACCATTGCTTACCGCGGCGATCGAACAGAAATTCAACATTTTCGTATATCCAGCCGCGCCTACTACGCGTGCCGAACGACGAGTTGAACAATTGTGTACTTTGACGAGGTGCCAGAGCAGAGCGAATATTACGAAAGATTGGTCCATCGCGCGGAAAAGCATAACCCTTTATCATTTTATCTATATTAACCGCGTCGGGTTGAGCACTTTTCGTACATTCGTCAATTTTACGGTATTATTCCATATACGCGTTTAGTAAGATTTTGCTCACGGGGTATTAGTTGAGAACGAAACGAGCTTGGTGACGAAGCATGCGAGCGAGCGAGCGAGCGAGAGCAAGCTTATAAATAACTTTCCAACACGTGCTCCTCGACCACTCTGCCCCGCCGTTGGTAGTGTATTATCTTATTGCAGCCTGCTGGTAGGTATATTACGGCGGCGCGTGAGTTTTAGGAGCTACAGCATACACCACCTATGTTATACTCCTCGAGCATCGCGCGCGCTTCACCGCGATTATATTCAATATCACAGTCTTAATTCCGCTTCAATAAGCTGCTTCATGAGACACGTCATTCTCATTATTCCAATCTTTTTTCAATGAGTACGCGCGCCCTTCGTATCAATTCTTCATTCTCAATATTCATATTATTATCGTTATTAGCACGACACCCGCTATTGTTAAACAAATGATTTTGTCGCGGGAATACCGACATTACAAAGTAAATGAAGAATGTAGTAATCGTATGCTGCATGCATGCTGTTGTGACGTCAATCGGAATATCGGAAGCTTCGGCGACGTTGCGCGGCCGCATGAGGGGGTCGAAGGGGAAAAATGGAAGAAAGAAAAAAACATAGTAGGGGAAAAAGATCGGGCAAAGTGGGCTATAGCCAAAAAATGTAATTTTTTCGAGCAAAGTTTTACAATATTTTTTCAAACTCCACAACAGTTTCTACAAGTTTTTTTCTCTCGATCAATGAGAAAAAAAATTGATCGCGAGTTGGCCAGTGGAACGCCCGACGAGAACTCGATTACTCGTTGAAAAGCGAATGGCAGAGCTCGCGCGCTCGCGCGTCGTCGAGCTTCGAGTGTCCCTGAGTTTAAAGTATAGACGCCCTTGTGAGAAATCTATAATAAAACTAAAACACAAGCCCAAATTATATTAAATTTCACAAGTCCAACAAAAAAACGGAATCATTATCGTCTATTGAATCTCTTTTCTGGTCCTACTCCTCCTGCTGTAGGTATATTTATGGGAAAAACAACTTGATTGTTGTGTGTCCGATTCTTAAGAAATTTTCATAAACATTTCAACAAGAGTTCGAAGCTGCTCATCAGGTTTTTTCTTTCTCCGCCGCACACATCGAAATAATTCGCTGTTGACATAAAAAAATAGCAACCAGATCTGCTTGAGCTCGGATTGATGTCTTCTCGAGGGTTCGCTTCGCTATTCGCTTCGCTATTCGCATTGCAACGTGACATTAGGTTCAATGAACGAACGAAAAAGTAACGACGAGTTGTCGTTGCCGTTATTGGAACGAGGTGTACGCGTAGATTAAACGATGAGCGCGCACGATAGGCATACAGAAATGCTTTTGTATGTCGCACAGAGATCGTGATGACTATGGCCGGATCCGGATCTGCTCGTAAGACATGCATTAGCGAATAAATAATTACAATTTAATTTTTATTCGTCGTCGTCGATTCGAGCTTCGAGCGACAATAATTCAACAGTTGTTCCGAATCTCGCGGTGTAGTCTTGACCGTGACTTTGAATTCTTCTCAGATGCTAAACTATTCAATTTCAAACTCTAGAATTTTCGCTATTCCGCGTTAATGTATATGTACGCGTGTATTTGCACAGCCATGCACGAGCAGTAGTAGCGGCAGCTCGTTATCGTTATTATCGTGTTGCTAAACGAGGGGTAGAGAGCGAAAAGACGAGAAAGGGGTCAAAAAATCTCATAATAATGAAGGAAAAGAGGAAGAGAGAGAATATAAAAGAAATAGATGGAGTTGGAGGGGTTGGAGTTTGAATCTCGTGGTCATACCTATATTAATGCGAATGTATGAAATTCTGCAGTGATACGAGACCTCATTCTCATTATTACGCCAAACGGTCTTTATATCAAATTTTGTCGTATCGAAAAATAGTGAATTTTATTAAGAAAGAAAAAAAAATACAAGCGTGACGATTTTTAATAACGAAGAATAATGTGATACTGAACTCAGGTTATTATATTTTTCGGTGAATAGTCGTGGGAAGAAACGGCGCGGGCGTTTAAAAGTCACATCGCGGGGTTTCGTCAAATTCGTAAACTTCGCAGAGCCGCATGCATATGTATATTCATTGACGGAGGAAGGGGGAGCTGAAATATTCTCACTGTCTCAAGAGCTTCGCAAGTATTGGCGCAAACAAAAATTATCAAGAAAGATGAAATTTGTCGCTTTTGTCAACGAAACGTTTTGTTGCGCCTGCGGTCGAATCCATTTCCAGGTCGTACATCTCACGTCGGCTGAATAACCTGCAAGATGAAGAAAAAAACAATAATATGATATTATTATGACGTATGATCATTTTTGAAATTAACACCGTAATTGGATCATACGATCTGAATAAGACTTGTTAAACTTGACGAAAAAAAAAAAAAAAAATGAAAGAAAACGCTCTCCGCTTCCGTGGTGACACGATGTTGTTTAATACGTGGCAGCCGATCGACGAATGACGTAACCGACTCGATTCGAGGCAACGCGGATTCCGCGACGAACGACGTCAGAATACAAGAGCGAGGCCGGTGAAAAATGTTAGGAGGAGGAGGGCACGAGAAAAAACTTTAAATTTACAACTGTATATTTCGAGCCGTCCGAGTTTTTTCAGTTACGCCATTTCGGTTTCAAACGATTCATAAGATTTTCTCCACTATATATAGCGCTAGATTTCTCAACGAAGAAAGAGACAGCCCAAGAAACACGATTTAGCCAATTCTCCCTCTCTCTCGCTCTCTCTTTCTCTCGCCCCCGGTTGCTACTCGATGTTGGATATCATCGGAGGGTACTCGTCCAGGCGACGCCCAAATTAAATGCGTACGTTATACCGGGTGAACGAAAATAAATAGTCGTCATCGGTAGGGAAAGAGAGACTGGAAGAGCAAACGAGAAAAACGAGTCTTCGCAAGCGCGTGTGCGTTTGGTCACACACGCACGAATTCTCATAACTGCTTGTTCCCGAAACGTTATACGACTGCAATAATAACAATAATAAGGTATTTTTATTCCAACGAATGAATTCGTCGTTGAGATCTCGTGTGTGGTCATTTGCTCTAGTAGCGCGACCGCGACTGTTCGTTCGTATAGATTATTCTCTGGGGGCCGAGGGGATGAGTTACTAAATCTGATAGTATCATCAAGTTGTTGTCAAAATATATTAATGATTACACACTCGTGATGTTTTCAAACACTCGTGTCGTCGGTTTTCAAATGAAATCATTCTGGTTTTATCGTTTCGTATTGGACAGACAGACAGAGAGAGAGAGAGAGAGAGATTAGAGTGGTTCAATACCGAACAAGAAAACAAAATATTCGAAAAAAAAAGCATTATTTTAAAAAACTTTAACCAAAAATGTGTAAAATTCTCAAAATAAGCACTTTCCAAGCTCGCCATTTGTATATCCTATCACTTTTTCCCTTCCATTCCTGATGGGTACGGACGGAAATATGGTAAACTAATGCGCTACATTATGATATGCCTCCACTTGAGAGAAGAATTTATGACAGAAATTTGTTCCGACGATCGATATCTTTAGCGAATTTGTTTGTTCCTTTATTCTTCGTGATAGGTGAGATCGAAGATGCCGGGCGGGGGGCAAGAGTCGAGGGTTGTTTCCCTCATTGACACTCGACCTCGTCATAATATAAGCGCTACATCACATAAATGGGCCATGCTCGCATTATATTTATGTCTATAATATTTTCAAGAGAAACTCTCATTGTCCTTTCTTCGTCACAAGTGGATGACTCGCCGCCCTCGAGCTCTTTCGCTCTTTGTTCTTGTGCTACCTATATATATCGTAACAAGGCCCTCTTTCTTCCCTACTTTCGTTCTAATGGAAAGATAAATATCGTCAAGGTTCGTTCTTCCACCAACTAAACGGATAAACAGATAAACAGATATTATTAATATCGAAGATGAAATCTCTATTTATTCAATAATTATAATAATTAATGTTTTGGTTTGGAAAAAAAAACGATATTTACTTTCTTGTTCCGCCCGCGCGCTAATCGCGATTTCGTCCAGACTTCAGCATTCGGCCAAAAAATATTGCTCAACTTTTGTTTATACTTGATCTAATCGTAAATTGAGAATTTGAAGAAGAAAAACACAACCGTACCAACGGGGCATAGGATTAACTTACTAACCGAAACCTTGTTGTGTCGTAATGTTGCAGAATCTACCGAACGGATACATTATCGCCTCGCGCCTTTCTTTCGCACGAGTTTTGATAAATCGACTTCGCATGCTTCGAAAAGTACCGAAAATATCTGCAGATAATCCAAGGAGCAGCACGCGGATAAGATGCAGTAGCGACGGCTGTCACGAATAGCAGGTAAAAAAACAACAAAATTAAACGGCGGTTAAAAATGGCCAGATCCGGAAAGAATATCTCTCTTTTCAAAGATTTTTCAAATTCAATATTGCATATAGGTTCTAAAAAAAAAGCGTTTTGGAAAGTTTCTCATCTTTGACCGCGAACACTCGCGGATACAAAGAGCGGCTACATTTGCAATGTAAGCGATAAAATTGCGTAAAAGTAAAATAAAAGGTTGTACCAAGTGGTGAAAGTGAGGCAAAGAATGTGGAATATTGGTATCGGTACGAACCGCCATGAGGTCAAGTGAGGATTACGAGGTAGGCTCGTGCGGAATCGACTAGGAAGCATGCTTGTACAGCAGGTATATACCTACCCCTAGAGAGAGAGAGAGAGAAGCCGTACGAATCACTGTCGTAGGTAGAAAAAAGCTTCGGTCTTGTCTTTTTGCATTCCCCCCCCCCCACCCCCTATCCCTCATTTCATTTTTCTTCGTTTCCCGTCTATTTGTTCGTTGATACTTCGATGACATGCCGACACAAAAGACAACTCAAGTTGCTCTAATCTGCGTTTGCGAGCTTTCTACTTTTATTATCGACAAATCGCACATGCGCATCTACTCGATGGCGCGAGGAATTTTGTGGTAATTTTACGTTTTACAGTACATTAATAAGAAGAGAAATCATTCGAGCGTACATAAATATGAATATGGTAAACGAAGAATGGAATAAGTGTAGAGGAGTTGGACGAAATCTGAGTCACTCTCGGATTGCGCGTAGGTGTATACGTTCTCCGAGGGTGATTCACGAAAGGTCGTTCTTGAGCTCTTAACATTTTTCACCGTGAGGCCGTGAATTAATCATTTTTTACTCCCGCAAGTATATTCAAACAATTACAATTTGTTCAAGTTCTGTATGTGCTACAATTCCTTTTGAAAGATAAATTTCTTCAAATAACATGCACGAAAGTAGTCATTCGCACGACGTGATGCAACGACGTCGTACGCTACTTCCTCGCGTATGAAACGGTTAGTCAATATTTGAAACAGCAAAATTTTCGTAGGGTCCGCGCAATGTTGAGAATAAGATATATCGAGGGTTGTCACAGGGACTCGTATCGACGAAGAGAAAGAGAAAGAAAGAGAGAGAGAAAAAGAGAGAGAGGGCGGGAGGTAAAAAGAAGGAAAGAGTGGCGAGGAATTAGAGGTATAGGAAAAGTCTGTGGCAGCAGCCGCAACAGCAGCAGCTGTAACCTCTAACAGCGTGAACGAAAACCGGGTGAGGCACTCCCCGTATGACCCAGAAAGCGAATAATCGAGCGAGCGATTCCCGTGCTCTCTCTTACACTTGCGCATCAAGGTAGAGCCGCCGCCCCGTCTCTCCATATATATTCGTACCTACGTCTATCGTCTCTTTTATTATTATTATCCTTATTATTATTTTTATATAAATAAATGAAGAAATGGGTGTGAGAGGGCTCGCGGGCGACTGTACCGTGGTAATATTATTAGCGGTTAAAGTCTATTGACAATAATTCATCGAGCCTCGCACAGAGACATTTTTTTCTTCGCTCGAGGCTCCACAAATAATTGTGGTGCTCAGACAAAAATGATATATTTCTTGCTATAATACGATGATAATTAAAACTCTATGACTAATCGGGAAAAACATTTTAACGCAAGGATATCTTGGATTTTTTTAATAAGGGTTATAGAAATATTTTAAAGATTACTCGCATGATAATTTGTGTTTGAAGTAATCGTTGTTCATAATCCCCGATGCATCTTAATGAGGAACTTGTTGTTAACAAGCTGCGGATGGTTTGGAATTAAGCGTCATTTGGAACATCCGATAGTCCTCTCAACACGCATTTACGCAGACCAATCGGCTCGTGGCGCGTTATTATTTTTTCTCGTTTTTTGTCCTCACAGTTGAGTGAACGTACGCAATATTATTGATTCGCGCGAGAGCTTTTGCTGAGGAGTGGCTGCTGCTGCTGCTGCTGCCGCTGCAGTGCCTTGCGGGTGGAGTCCTTCTATCTTTCTTTCTTTCTTCCTTTCTCCCGTCCTTATTGTTCCTCATCTCTCTCGCTCTCTCAAGACGGTTTCATTTTTTTTCTCTCTCTACCAATACAAAGCCTTTTTAGTCTCTTCTACCTTGTATTCGTACTTGCGATTACAACTTGTTCATTCCTTTAAAATATCTGTGGAAAGCTCGCATTAATACATCTCTGCGGGTTTATCTAGACCGAACGTTAATCATTGATTCGTGTTGATAGCTTTTATCAATATTGCCTGCATCTATTAAGAGTGCGTCGTTGCCCCTCATCCCTTGTCTTTTCAGAAATGATATTCCGCATAAAAATAGTTTACACAATAGGGAATATCGGAAAAAGAAAAAAAATCGTCTTGAGTCGGATTCGACCTGCGAATTTACGTTTCAGGATTTTTGACCGATTACTCGCGCCATCATGCAACCCCCCGGCACACTTGGTCAAAGTTGAAGAAGCATTCGGGCGTTCAACGGATTATAAACTCTAACTTTGCACAGGAGTCAGAAACTCGGACGATCAATTTAACGATTTTTAATTTGAGGAATGTTGTGTAGTGTAGGGGTGCGTACGTAGGGGCGCGTCCTTAGGAATTAGCGAATGAAAAAAGAATGAAAGGGGTAGAGAAGAGAGAGAAAGGTGGTTGGTGGTTGGTGGTTGGGGATGAAGGTATACGATCGTACCGCCACCAACGGCGTCATTGCGAATTGCTGTTGGCGGCGGCGGCGGCGAGGCCGGTCGAGCGAGAGCGGCCGCCGTAGTACACCGTCCGATCAATACGGCCAACACAACCTTGCCAAACTTCTCTCTCCTCTCCCCTTCTTTTTCTCCTTCTCTCCTCTATCTCTTTCTATTATTTATCTCGTCAACAATCGATCTTTTGCCTTTTCCGCTTCCGTCGAATTTCATCTCCCTCCTATCTACACACTTTTCGAAAGATCTACTCTTATACATGTATTATTATCAAAATATATGTCGAGCTCCAATATTTTTCTTTTTATAAAGGCACGCTAACTATTTCGACGGACAAACACAAAGACACGCGCGCGCACACACACACACACACACACACACACACGGTATAGATGTATTTTAGCTCCGACGTCCGCGCGCGCGAGATTCGAGAGGAACATCATAGCAGTGCGCACCGATCGATGGCGCCGGGACGCTTCAAGGACGTTTCGTAAAGCATCGCGCGCGCCGTGTTACAACCCCTTGGCTCTCGCCTCCCACGATCTTTTACTCTTATCTTTCCTTCTTCTCTCTCTCTCTCTCTCTCTCTCTCTCCATTTCATCCTTATAGACACACATTTGCACACAAACACGCGCGGGCGCGCACACGCGAGCCACCCTCGTGTCAGATTATCCCGAATTCTCGTTTTTTTATTCTTCACACAAGCCCCAAATTATTACTTTTTTTTTTACAAAATTTATTTATCATTCAAAGATCTGTACGAAATTGTGAAAAACTGCGGGAAATTAACTTCATTATAACGTCGCTCTTATTATGATTGTTGTTACTATTATTTTTTTTGATCGACTGGCCCTCGAATATGAGGACGGTCCAAGCAGGGCAAAGCTTATTGCAGGAAATCACTTGAACGGCTATCATCTCAGGATCGAATTTTTAGTTATTTTTTTCATTAATGCAGTTTTTCCAAGTTTCTAATGTTTGGGGCGGTTAATGAACAATTAGAAGTGACAAGAGAATGAAAATTGGTGATGAGGAGCGAAAGCCAAGTAATTGGATCAATAAAGTAATGGGATGGGCTTGTAGAAAGCTGAAAGGGTACGTATATATAAATGTAAAATGAAAGAAAAAATGTACAAGATCTATTTTAGTACGATACGCGATCATGCTTTTGTATCAATCGTGAAAAATGAAAATCGTGCAATTCCGCGAGTAACAAAACTAATACAAGCAACCTCGCACTCAGCTTTCGTCAGCTGGGCTATTAAAAGTATACTTACATACACTTATTTTCCTTCTCAATTCGATAATTTACTCATTTCATACCGATGGGACAAAGGGGGAGGGGGGGGGGGGAGAAAGAGCTTGAAACGGCTGATTTTCTTTGTGAGGTCGCGCGCGACGGTTGCCTTTTCTCATCATCGTTGACGACCTCGACCCTTAACCTTAACTCTGTCTCTCTCTCTCTCGCCTTTCGGTATATCTCCAGGAATCCAGCCCCGCCTCCCGCACAGATCCTCCGCATACACATTTACTTACACTGCATTCTCAACAAGTCCCCTGCTTTCAAAAACCACGCTCTTAAAACGTGTCCCTTTCAATCACTTCGAAGAGCGATTTACCATTTCCATACAGCATCTTCAATAAATATTTGATATAGTATTCACTCTCGATGTTTATATGACAATGACAATACCGGATAAAGATTTTCCATGAATCATACTTGAAAATATCGTTATTGGAGTACACGAAAAGTAAAATGAAAAAATGATTTGCGGTCGATTTTCTTTTGGCTTTTTTTTTCTTTCTCCGACTCGCGCGCAATCAAGTGAAAGACACAAAGTTGAAACACGTGTCTTGCTCCCTTGATCCTCGTTATTCATTAATGTAAACGAAAAAGAGAGAAAATGGAGTAATTATTTAGCGAGGGAAGTCGAGAGACGAAGTAACAACCTGCGGGATATTCTTCTACCGTGGCCCCCCGCGCGCTCGCAAATTGTATTACGCGAAGAATAACATTTCGGGAGCGCGGTTGGAGCGCGCACACGGCCACGTAATGCCTTCGTCCTATTTTAGCGCTGACGCTCGCGCAATTCTACGCGCGAGAGCTTGAAAAAGATTTTAGTTTCGAATTTCCGCCAACTTAAACTTCTTAACCGAATAACCACAAATAAGCCCCGTTTTTTTTGTTCGATTATTCTAATCAATTTCGTGTCGGCGAATCGACAATTCAACAAAGCGATTTAACAAAAAAGTTTTCCTTCGCAATGAGTAATATTCATCAAAACCATTCTTTGAGCGCATTCCGCATATTTCGTAGAATGAAAATTTGAACCAAGTTAAAATTCGTCGAAATGAATAATATGAAGAACGAGAATAAGAAATGAAATATTTTATTATTCCTACTATAATGACGCGTTTGCGAGGAAATTTAGAGAGATGTTTAAAAATTGAAAAATACGATATTTGAGCGGTGCTTCGATGTCTATTCGTTTTCTTGACGAAGACGACGGCGACGGCGACGGCGACGACCGCGTGTACCGAAATGCGTGCCAAGAGAAGAAATGCACGAGCAACGGAGCAGGGACTAAGCTGCGAGGTTCCAAGGACTCCTAAAAATAAATACTAAATTTCGCCCGAGCACACCGGAATGTCCGTGGAATAGTCTGTGCATGCAGATTTAGACAAACTAAACAAAATTTATTATCAATATAATATTAATCCCTTCGTTGTTGTTTTTTTTTTTTTTTTTAGTTGTGCCTGATCGAAGTACGCGCGGACTTGAAATGTATTTGTAAAAAAGAAAGAAAAAAAGAGATCCTTTTGCCAGTCGTGGGATATTTACTTTGGTATCAATCTCATTTTTACATTGCACATTGTATCAACTTTTCGCTGCTTATCGCATTCATTCATACGCGCACGCAGGTACATCTTCAACATCCCCGCGCGTATATGTGTTTTGCTTTCGTACTTTGGTCCAATTTAACGCGGGATCTCGTGTAAATACGCGAAAGCAGAAACAGGCCTGAAAGAGTAATATGGCGCGGTGATGGCATAAAAAAAGATGTTTGCCAAATAAAAACACACGGACGGAGAATCTCTTATTTCAAGTCTGATTCTCATACTAAAGTTTTCCATTTTAGTTGTTGCTTAACCTCCCCAACGTGGCTGCTTAATTGTGCGATACGTCTAGGTAATAATACCGCGTTGTAAGGATTGAATATCAGTGTCATCTTTCGAGATAATGATTTAAGGCTGACACTCGTTCGTACACATAGGAATGCTCACTTTAATCGCATATATATCGATGACGCACGACAAGACGTTATTGAATCGCATTTTCACCCACATTTTTATCACCTTGACGAATACAAATACTGCTCGGCCATAAAATTATACGGGGGGGAACAGCGTGCCTGATTGTCTTTTCGCGCTGCTTGCCTCTTTATCTAGAGCGATTTTTCTTTGGGAAAAAATTGCTTATCGAACGACTTTTCATTCGCGGTACAATAATTATTTTGTTTTTCATGGAAGGGCTTGTTGCCGCGAATGAAAAAAAAGGTGAAATAGTCGCGATGTCGCGAGGTTCGTATTAGAATATGAAACGTGTTTAATGCGAAAATTGTGAGCAGGCACCGCGATGACGGAATAGGTACAACTATTCGAAAATGTAATACAAGTCTGCGGGCTTTTAATTAATCAGGGAATAAAGTTTGTTCTCGTATAGAGTTTCGTGAGTCGTTTCACCAACGACAACGCAGACTAAAATGCGTGCGTACACGAGCTCACGCAAATCGTCACAAGATCCATTTTGTTACCTTCGTTAATTAAATTATAACGCGTCCAATCTATTCGTTTATGTATATCGTCGTTGTCGCCAATCAACTCCGCGCCGACCGACCGTACGTCGCTCGTTAAATCCTCGAGCATAGCCCGCCGTGTACAGTCATTCCCAAAGCGAGCTAGTCTAGCTCTCAGTTTTTTTTCTTTTTTTTCTCCTTCCCTAATAACCGTTTACGAAAGCTTTTACCTTAATTATATCATTTGTATTCAAACGCAGACTCGTCCATTGGGATGGGAACAAAAAAACGCTTTCTAATTCCAAGTATATTCGTATAAAGTCAAACTAATGAAAAATAACTAGAGTACATTAGCATTTATTTCTAATGACAGAGAGATGAAAAGCGAGAAACAAGAAAATTTACATAGATTCCAATTGAAATGATATTTGTTGTACAATACGTTGTGATATGAGTAGTGCTAGTAAGTGCGATAACCCCGCGCGATGACGAAAGTAATTGAGGCAAAGCAGGCTACTCGGGCCCGCCGCATTCGCAACGTATATATTCATTGTACCGGAAAGAACGAAGCATCAATATTTTTTCTCATTTGTCTAAATAATCCGTACCGAAAAATGATTGCCATAAATTAATGAAAAATTAGCAGAGTTTGATTCCCGCACAATACATATACGAATAGACAACATTTTTCCTCTCTCGCACTCTCGAATCGTTGGAAACTTTGCTCGCAAAGAGGCTCTCGTTAGCCTATGTATTTTCTTCGTGCACCCCCGCCCCCCCTCCCTCTTTTTTTCATCAACTCATTCTCAGTTTTATCGAGTTACTCGAAACTTTTTAATGGCAATTAATTTCCCGCAGCTGTGCGAGGTTTGTTCGCGCATGAAAATTAAATCGACAAAAAGTGGAGAAGAAAATACGACGCGAGCAAAGTCTTGATGATTTTGAAAATAGGAGCATCGAGCATTTTCATCCAACCCTGTGGGAAACTAGTTTTCACGTTGTTCGTACGAGGAAAAAAACAAAAAGAAGGATATTTGTATAAATTTCAAGTATACAGGGGTTTTAAATCGCGACAACGAAGAGTGCGGTATAATAAATGAAACTATTGGACCGGAACGTTCCGGTTGATACCGCGGAATCTCGAAAGTTGGTCGTTCGCTAAAATCGTGTCCTATATACGTACGCTCATGAATGTGACGAGCATCCGGTCACATCCCACGATCATGAGCGACGTATGCATACGTACATTTTTTCATTTATTCCAAACGCAGTAAAACCAGTGAAAATTGGCCAAATTAAAATAATTAACAAACTCGTGCGTCATTATTAATTTTGAGCAAGCGTGCGAACATTGAAACTCATAGCCGCATATCCTCCGCGAGGCGGAAATTGTCACGAATTTTCGACAAGCATCGAATTTTATCAAGTTGAATGAAAAATTTGATGGCTGCGGCGAAGGTCGCGCTTTGAATGCGGCTAAAGAGAAAAAACGGCAATAGCAATTGACAAATACGCATTGAATAACGGATCCGCGATCAAACGCGATTGTGACAATTGATCGGAAAGTGCGAGACAACAAACAAACGTGATCTCCGACGTTTCGAATTAATTTAATTGCCGCGCAACTGTGGCATTGACCCCATTAATCGCGTGTGTGCGCGTGTTCGCGCGTGTGTGTCGATGAGCGCGATGGTCTACGATATTTGAAGTTGACCCGTGAACCGAGGCCATTGCTTGCGCGACCATAAACGATCATACGAATGAGTTATGAGGATACGCTCGTGTTTTCATGCGCACGCCCAAACTCCCACGGAGCCTAGCTTCCTATATAAATGGGGGACTGGCTCTCGCCGCGCCGGAAATCCCTATGTTCCGAATTTATTCTCATTATCTTATTATTTGTTTACTTGCCCATGCATATTTTCAAACATTTGTTTCAATAAACTATCGTTTCTCATATACGGAATGTCGAAAGTTGGTCGTTCGTCGAAAGAGCAGTTTAGGGGGTTAGCGCATGTGTCGCATATTGGTCGGGACATACGCAACAAAGAGCGCGGTTTTCTCAATTAAGATAGCTCGATTGAATAATTAACTTAACAACGATGCGCGCACGAATCATGCGTTTTTTCAAAGCACATCTATATAGCAAGTACTAGCAGGTATAGCTATTTGAACCGCGAACGAGGATCGGAGGAGGAGGAGGAGGAGCGCGTGAAAAAATTGCAAAAAGTAATTATAAAAAATGGCTTTGATTCTTTTTCCTCCAACTATAAATTAAAAGTCTTGGCTGTAAGTGCGGGCGCGCTTCGCTACACGCGAGGCTTGACAATTGAAAGAAAGGAGAAGAGTCGATCGCAAAGAAATATTGGGTCAAACGAATGATGTCGATAAATAGAGAAAATGAGGGTAAAAGGAAAGAAAATAGAGCACCGTTATTATTTAATGCTTGTGAAATACGTGTCCATACAATATGTACACATGCATCATGTATTATTATGATGTGTTACTCATTGAAATATAAGTTAGTGATTGGAAACTCCGATGCGCTTGGGGGATTTAACGGTACACGAAGGTAACTCGATTAACCTCGTGTCACTTTGTCGAGACAGAGCTCACCTGCTCCTCCATCAAATACTCAATAGCGCTCCGATTGAAAATCATCAACTATGAGTTGACAACTTTTCTATCGCTATTTTCTCCTCAAAATAATTATCATTAATTATATCAATATAATTTCCGTCCGCGATGCCCGCGTCAATTATGATTTTTTTCATACAATACTCCCGAATCGTATCGACGCGCGGAAGAGCATCAATTCAATTATTATATTTGCTTAAGATTAAAAAATTAGTCTTATTGTATTATTGAAATCGGAGAATCGGAAGATGTGTGCGATGCATAATACGGGCGTTACATCGTATTCGTGATTTGCGATGAAACACGCACGGCCCGCGGCGGGTTATAAGGTGTTTTCGATACATGCACGGAACTGCAGCACGAACGTCACCGCGTCACCGCGTCACCGCCTCGTGCAACCTGCTCTCGTGCAAGAGCTCATTCAACCTTATGGGGCTTCGCCGCCGAGCTCATGTGGCTTTCCTGGTACCATTTTTTTTCGCTCTCTCGCACGCATTTGTCGCATCAACCGCCGCGATTCCTTTATTACGATTTATCTCCCACCACCGGACCTCGTACCGATTAAAGATATATTAGATAGAATCTATATACGCACACCTCCAAAATCCGCATCAACGCATCTCAATGAAATAATATACTTTTTCCCTATCATTTATTATTCATTCCTTATTATTTATAGAGGCAGAAGAATTGTACTCGATTGATTATTGCATTACACTATACGATGAGGGTCGCGTATTATTTTTCTAAAGATAGGTACAACTTGCTCGAACGCCTTGTTTTTATTATAACAATGCATGTTCTCGCGCTTCGATGAATTATCAGGTCGTTTGCTTATAGATCGTGCATGGCTCTGGTGGATTATACCATTTCTATCGCTGATATTTTGTGCCGATAGGATGTAAATTGTTTGTTTAAAAGCTTCATCCTGCTTTCTTTGCTATTACGACGCGCGTATGACGCCGCCTCGTCTCCGAAAAACTAGCGCGTCCCTATTGTTGCCATGCCATCCCATCAAAATTTCAGATTGAACGAATAATTGAAAAGTGATATGGAATCGATAGAGATCGGAGATATAGAGATTAAGGGATAAAGGGTTGAGAGAAATGTTGTCGCGAGAGGATCGCGCGCGGCGTGTCTGCCAACGAGGTTGCCGAAGCGAGGAGAGAAAAAATATAATAGGAGATTTTGGGGGTTTGGGGGGTTGCGCGCGCCCGCGACTCTGTCTCGCAGGTGGGGTGTAAAAGCGCAAGTAGATGGCGGGCATGCGCCAAAGTCGCCCGTGGAGTTGGGTGAAACGTCGAGCGAGGAATATTACGGAGACGCGGCAGTGTCGTACACACCGCGGGCTAAGATATTGCGCTTTAAACAATACATAGATATATATATGTGTTGTGTATAAAGGCGCAAATATGTATAGAGAAAAGAGAAAAAAATCGCGAGGACGGTTGGTCGGGTTGGTGCGCGTGTGAACAAGCACACTATACGGCAACGTAACCACGACCTTCTACCCCTAAAAAAACTCAGGGACAATTCATTGAGGCTCAAAGGTCTGACTCCTCCCTTGATTCTCCCTCCATCGACCAACGCGCGGAGGGAGCCTCCATGTGCGCCCGCTTTCGATCTCACCGCTCATTATTATTTTGTTTACTATTCGAACAACTTAACATTTTTAACATTCGAATCGGCTCACCCTTGTGCGGTGAGTATTAAAATTGTAACGCGCGCGGCAATGGGAAGACAGAATAGAATAAGAATAACGATAATGACCGCGAGGATGACGACGACTATGAAAAAAAGGCTTCGAAGAAAAAGTGCAAAAGATTCGTCGTCCAATGCAAATGTAATATTATAAACGACGGCGCATCCCCGCATTGCTCTTATCTTGTAAAAGTATCGCGCCGAGACGACGAGGACGCAAATTAAAAAAAATTACCAACAAGCGCTGCCGCGCACACAACGCCGCCTATCTTATTACCGGCGTTCCATCATCTGATGCTCCTCCGCGTTGTGTAACTTGTTAATTCTCCACAGTTTTATTGCAATTTTTACTAAACAACGCGTCATTGTGAGAATCTTTCTCTCACGTACCACGCTCATTCCGCGTCAGCATAGTTGGTTCGGACAAGTTATTATTTTTATTGGCCAATTGGTGAAAAGAAAGCAATTGAATAGCGTTACCCAGAGTTACAGACAAAATCCAAGAGGGCAGCACTTGTAATAAGATCGTTGTACGATGAGTCAAACATTGACAAAGCAAGCTGCGTAAACGTATTCGACAAAAGATTTTTACACGAATCCAAGTTTACTCATCCGATCGCGATGATTTACAACGACGACGAAATACATGTATTTACGCACAAACAACTAATTACCATTTCCACGTGTTTAGTCCAAATTTTCATGCGTTCCGAAGGTTACGCACTTGATCCAAACACGTTTTTGGCCTCGATAAAAACAGAGTTTGAAAGATTATGAAACAATGACGCAACAATGACGCGCGCTCGAGATTATTCCTCCGGGATTGCATTTAAATAGAAACGTTTATATTTATACGTTGGGGTGAGTGAAAAAGAGGCAGTATTATTATTATTGAATGAAATGAAGGGACAAAGTTGATGAATTATTTGGAAAAGCGAAAGGAGCGAAAAAAATATGACGGATGGTGAAATGGAGTAAGAGGAAGGAGGAAGCGAATAAAGATTGTAGAAAAGGATTGAGCGGAGTAGGAATAAGGAAGAAGAAGAAGAAGAAGAAGAAGAAGATCGAAAAATAGAGGGGAAGTAGGAGCACTGGTTTTTTCATTCGAGTTCCAAGTTGATCGAGTACGAGTAACGCACGACGTTCGAACGACAACATCAAAGTCTGCCTGCCTGCCTGCCTGCCTGCCTGCCTGCCCGTCCCTCTCTCCGCGTGCTGTCTCTCATGCCCGGTCGCAAGTAGCCTAGCGAAAGAGCTATAGCAAAAGCCGCGGACCGAGCGAGCAATTTTATTTTTAGTTGCGTTACAATCGCAAGCAAATACAAACGCGTGTTAGCGCGTGCGAAAGTACGAAAAGTTGAGAGAAGAAGAGCCGCAGCAGCAGAGGGAGGAGAGTGGCTTTTTGCTCGGCCGGCCAAGTGCCCCCAACACGGAAAACTGGATGAACCTATGTTACGCGGTATGTGACGTCAAACTCTCCCACTTTAATTATTACCCTCAAATTCTCAATTCACGCATGTTTCAAAATCTAATTCTCCTTGCATCCCGTTATTTTGTTATCAAGTTATCAGTTAAATGCTGATTCATATACGGTTTGACTAAAAGAAATATATCCGCGCAGGGTGGTGGCGAGCAGTCGCTTCCTCCGATCCCTTATATTACGTTTCAACCCATATTTCGGGACTCCATCTCTATTCCTCCCTCGAACTTTCCACATCAGCATAACGAACACTATTCAACAAATATGGACAAAATATTCCAATTATTTTCATTCCACAAAATCTATTCGCACGGAACCTTCGTTATTATGCAGGCATTTAAACCAAAATCATCTTAATTAACACGCCTTTGTTTTCATCTCGATGTTTACCGTCGAAAGAAAATAAAACAATAGTTGTATAATAATAAAATAGTTAGTTTCTTGATATATCATGATAAATGAATATTCGATTAATGAAATATTACTATTTTTTTACAACGCCGTTTCTTATGTTGATGGAATGACAAATCCAGTCATAAGAATTATGAGGCTCGCAATGAGTAAGAATTTTTGCTCGATTGACGTCAAGAGGCTCAAAGATATGGCGGCGGCGGCGGCGGCGGACCCCTTTCCTCCGTTCGCACAAAATATTTGAATAGAGATAAAATTTCGTTCCCTCGTTATCGCATCACCCTGATATATTTCAAGAATGAGCCGCGATAACGAAAACGCGAGAGAACCTCCCACGTGTTTTCTTATCGCGAAATCTCAGCCATCAATCCTCATACTTGACAAAACTCTCTCATTCGTTTTACGAGATTTTTAATATTACCATTATTAACTATCAAATTTACGTTTATCCACTGTAAATGTTGCAGGAAAAAAAAACACAATCAGACTCGAAGAAATCCATGATTTTGTTGTTTATTTACAAAATATAGTAAGAAAAATTTGATGTGGCCCAGCCCCTTCTTCATCTTCTCTTGTTAAATAATATGAACGATGCGTAGCCGTTGTTACTTGTACTCGGTTATCCAAGTTAGCCGCTCGAACGCGGCCTTCCCTATTTCCTCGATGTTGGTGCTAGAATGAGAATAGCGGGTAAGGCTACACTGCTTCTTTGTGCGTGACGACCACGCTCAACTACGCGGCACGACGACGCGTGCATGTGTGATAATAAAACGAAAAGCAGCAGCATTCTCCTCTCTTACAACTCAATGATTTCAACACCGCACCCAACTCTCTCAAAACATTTGAAAACGAATTTATTGTTTCAACATCCATCCAAACAAACGACGGCAACGACGCCGTGTTCACATTGATCGATTTAAAGAGATGAACTTTTCATTGTAAATTTTTCAAAATTTATCCTTCTACTAATCCTCTCAATGCGGAGATCGATTGGAGGAAATTTAAACTTTCGTACCGCAGCTTCCGAAATAATAAAATCTCCCTGCGTCTATAAGAACCACCCTTTAGAAGGTAGGAAACCCCCTTAGAGATTGAAGGAAAGGAAAAATAAGTTTGAATAATGAGGATAAAAAAAATTGGCGACACGATTGGTCGCGCGGAGAATACAGGCTGATGGTACGTTGTGGCCGTCAACGTACGTACGGATGGTACGTAGTGCGTTGGTATAAAACGGTAGTTGGAACCGACGCTCTTTCGTTTCTATGTTTCCCGGGCATGAGGAACGAGGAACCGCTGTGGTGGAAGGGGATCGAGACAGAGAGAGCGAGAGAGACGCGGATCAGACGTTGTTGGGCGTAAACGTACGAGCCGCGGCACCGTGCGAGAAAAAAAATATACACGTAACACTTTGCCTCACCAGCTCGCACATATACAATCGCGACGATGAGAAACGATGATTTCAGAACTGACGTAGCGCTTGGTTGAGTTTGCTCTTCTATCTCTACTCCGCTATCTCTCGTTCTCGCTCCTCCCTCGATGATGCTGCTGCCGCCGATGCTCCTCCATCGCTCGAACCTTTTTCTTTCATCAGTCAGCTGTGGTGTCTCGACACAGCTTCGCGTTCGTCACGACTCGATTCGCCGGGTCCGGACAACGATTATAATAAAAGATTTTAAATGTTGTCGTTCGCAATGAAGTAAATCGCATGAATATTGCATCGAGAGGATGTGATTAATACAGCTAAAGTCGGCACACGTAATTTTCTACATAAAAAACAAACAATAATAACATCAAATTTCATTACATCGTGTACGAGTAATATATATCTGACGCGAGTACATTTTTTTCATTCCGCTACCGTCACGAAACGCGTCGCGACAATTCGCCAAGGTTCGCATGCCAAGAGATTGTGGGTGTTTGTGTTTTTGTGTCGCGGTGTGGGAAGCTTCGTAACGCTAATGTCATAGGAAGTGTCTCCGTACGGCGCCGAATCTGCGTACGTCTCTCACTCTCGTTAATTGTTTGTTGCGGCAATTGCCATATATTATTCTTAATACACTAAAGTGAACGAGTCTTCGCTGCAAAGTACTTTTTAATTTTGCAAAACATGTACCGATTAGTAAATATAATCGCTCGCCGAATTCAAATCGCGGCACAACGCATGACCACAATATAATTATGCAAAATCATCTAGCGATATATCGCGATGAAGGCGGTGACATATTTCGAGACGACTTTTATTTGTTTACATATGAAACAACTATAGGTATACATTAAACCCGCGGAGAGTATGGACTCCTAAACGTAAATGACCAATAACAATTTGTTGTTCATTTCTAAGGTACTCTCGAAAAAAATATATACGTTCGTAACGAATAGTTCCAGCTATTCCAGCTGTTTCAGTATCTTAATAATAAACTTAATCTTAATAAACTTGTTCGTATCTTTGCCGACCGTAAATCGAGCGAACAAAAACTATACATATCTTTAAATATCTTGGTTTATCTGGTCTTTGTGAATAATCGGAAAGAGGAAAAATGTTGAATTCGTCGAGTAAAATCCTGGAAAAGAAGCAATAGTTGCGGAGAGGCGGTCGTTAATCTCGATCGGTTGACACAAATCTCAAAAGTTGGTTGAAAATTATCATTTGGACGCGTCTTATCTTATAACTGAAGTATAGAAGAGGCGAGAATAGGATCGTATTTTGAACATTGCACTCGTACGTATAAGCGATTATGAAAACTTTTGATTAAACCGTATGTGTGTGTGTGGGTGTTGGTTTTTGGACGGTTTGCAGCTACTGGACCTCCAAACGTACGGAGGTCAAGGGAGGAGGAGGAGGAGGAGGAGAAGAAGGAGGAGGAGGAGGAGGAGGAGTAGTGGGACGAAGGAAGTAGTCCGAGGTGGTGGTGAGGTTTGGAGCAGCGGAGAACAGTTGGCATAGGCCAACTTGAGAGAAACGAGGCAGAATGGCGACAATAGACGGGCGGCCGGCCCAATATGGCATTACTCTCAAACAGCTTAGGGAGCTGATGGAACATCGAGGGCGCGAAGGTGTCAATAAAATAAATGGCCACGGAGGTGTCCAGGAGATTTGTAAAAAACTATATACCTCGCCCAGCGAAGGTGAGAAATATTTTGTTTTTCACAATAATTCAATAAGAATTTTATTGCAATCTCGAAGGAATATTTGACGCCGCATAATTGGATAAAATATGATTTATTACAGGCCTCAGTGGATCGACAGCGGATATTCAGCATAGGCGAGACACATTTGGTTCAAACATGATACCACCGAAACCACCGAAAACATTTTTACAATTAGTGTGGGAAGCGTTGCAAGATGTTACTTTAATCATTCTGGAGATAGCCGCATTGGTTTCGTTAGGTCTTAGCTTCTATCAACCAACGGACGACGATGAGGAAGACAGTAAGTCGAATAAGTTTCGATAAGATAACATCCACGTTTTGTTACCCTCCCAAAAATGAGGTTCGTTAAAGTTGCTCATTAACCACGAATACTCAAGTTTCTCATCGATGTGAAATGCTAAGTTTAAAAAAAAGAAAAAATAAATATAACCCGTTCGTCGATCGAATGGCGGTTGAATCGGTAATAATTGATAGAACGGTACATATTCGAACTAATGGAAGCTTCAAATTCTGCAGTCGCTGTTGGTCATTTGGACGAGGACGAGGGTAAATACGGTTGGATCGAGGGCCTCGCGATTCTCATATCCGTAATAGTAGTCGTAATAGTAACGGCGTTCAACGACTACTCGAAAGAACGACAATTTCGAGGTCTTCAAAATCGAATAGAGGGTGAACACAAGTTCTCCGTTATTCGACAAGGGGAAGTTAAACAAATCTCCGTATCGGATATCGTCGTGGGTGATATATGCCAGGTAAAGAATGAAATTGGAAACAGCGGCTACAACCAAGTCCTCTCGGACTCGATTTGACACAAAAATCGTTTATCGTTTCAGATAAAATACGGTGATCTGTTACCCGCGGATGGTATTCTTATACAGAGCAATGACCTCAAAGTCGATGAATCGAGTTTGACGGGAGAATCGGACCACGTTAAAAAGGGAGAAGCTTTTGATCCTATGGTGCTATCGGGTATGCCCGCTAAACGTTACCAGATTTTTTTCATTTTTCTTTGCCAATTGCGTTTGCCACTGAAACGCCAAGATGATTTAACGCGTTACGAATATCCCAAGGTACGCACGTGATGGAAGGCTCGGGTAAGATGTTGGTCGCCGCTGTCGGTGTCAACTCCCAGGCGGGCATTATCTTTACGCTCTTGGGTGCGGCTGTCGACCAGCAAGAGCAAGAAATCAAGAAAATGAAGAAGGGTACGTACTTCCCTGAAAAACAATTCCATATTATCCTACGAGTTTGCCAATTCGTACGATTTAATCGGTTCCAAATGTCCAAAGAGCGATTCGAGCTGGCAAACTCGTAGATTTTAAAATTTATTCTATCCAGGCAAGTGTGGACCCCGAAAGTCTACGCATGGTTTTCATTTTGATGTGAATTAAAAACAAACCCAAACAAAAAGAATATTGTTATGAAACTCACGCAAGCCGTCCGTTTGACCCCAAATTTATTTTTCGCATGTTTTTGTAACCATTTTTAGATTTTTATTTCATTGACTGTCTATTAACTAGTTGAACATTTAAACATTTTGCAATAAAAAAAATTTCATACCCTCATCGCGACCACCACCCCTCTTTAAATTCAAAATTAAGTTGTAGCGCCAAGTAGTCTTCGTTCGGATCAATCTGTTGTAATTCTCGTTAAATTCTTCCGTAAAAATACAATTTTATATTTGAAAAAAAAAAAAAAAAACGAATTATATCTTCAACAGAAAATGACGATTTTGCACTTTCCTCCGAGTACAATGATCAGCCGACCCTTGGCGTATTTTGAACCCTCCACAATTCTCTTGTTAATCGTCCAATCCTTCATCAATATAGTTGATCATATTGATAAAACCCCTTAATAATAAAAAAAAAAACTTAAAAAACAAAAGAAAATGAATGAAAGAGAAGGATTCGTCGGACAACGATGGAAAAAGTAAATAAATGCATTTGTACGGAAATATGTGTGCGGGAAAGGTCGGTAGCTCTTTTCGTTTGGATTCAGAAAAGAAAGGTTGAAATAGGATAATGAAAAGACGTATCGCGAGGATTTCAAATGAAATAATTAATTCGATAGCCGTGACGATGCGTCTTCTCTTTTGTCGTGGTTCAACGATTTTTTTTTTCGTTAATCCGCAACTACAAAGAAACTATCGATTTTATCTCCGTACTTTCAGGCTTTTTGCAATATTCGAAACGGGAGATATTTCACTGAACCAATTTTCACAGACTTTTGGTAACAATTGCTAATGAATTTTTTTTGTTTTGCATGCATTTTTTCTTTTTGATATCTAGAAGCTAAAAAGCAGCGGAAGAAGAAGTCTTTATCAGGTGACTAGAACAAACTTACATATTCTTTCGAACAAAGATTCACAAATTCTCTTTTATTTTGTATTTTTTTCTATTGCGAGGTCTATTACGCTTCGTTTCTTTCTTCCACGCGTTTTTCTTTCTTTTTTTTCTTACTTTTTTTTTTCACTGGCCGCTCTGTTTAATCAAATCTTTGACATATTTGTCGCATACGGGCATAAAGAATTAAGCAGTAAAAGCAATATATAAATTAAACAATAAAGTTCGATAAATTGCTCCGTAGAGAAAATAAAACTTCCTTCATACGGTCATCTTACATCGATTAAACAACAAATGATAAACAATATAATCACAGCTATGCATCTCTATACCTCGTCTATCATCCATTCGTCTCTCTCTCTCTCTCTCTCTCTCTCCAAAGAACCATCTTCCAATTGTTTTTGTTTCCTTTCACCTATATACCGTACGACACTTTAATCCCTCCCACTATCAGCTTTTATAATATTAGGTGATGGAATTTCCCCTTTTTCCGTTTTCTTCTATTTTCCAAAATGTTACACACATTACAAACTGATGATGGAATATGACGTTTTATCATTTCAATATTGTGTAAATATTTAACTCTGTATGTTTTGCTATATAGTTGATTGACGATTAATCCTTTGCGAGCCCATTTACGTTATCTTTATTTCTTTAACCACGTTGCTGATTAACCATTTTAATTATTTATCAAACGTTGGAAGAAGGTGTCGGAGAGATTTTGGACTCGTGACTCGTGGGATTTTGTTTATGAAAACATTAGCATCTTTTTCGGCGTGAAAACATTTTTCCACTCTTAACATTCTCGAGAGTCATGAGCCAAAATCTCAATGAAAATGAACTAATATTCGTGAAATCACAATAAACTGACGCTTGGATATGTTGGAAAAATGAAAAAAAAAAAAAAAAAAAGGCGACGAAGCTGGAGAAATAACGGGCAACAGTCACACGAGTGGAGGAACCAAACACGACGGTGGAGAAAATCATCACGCTCCAGCATCAACCGGTGGCGGCGGAGGCCACGAATCGAAAAAAGAAAAGAGCGTGCTACAGGCGAAACTAACGAAACTGGCCATACAAATTGGTTACGCTGGCTCGACGATCGCCGTTCTTACGGTCGTTATACTAGTCATACAATTCTCCATAACGACGTTTGTTATACATCAAAAACCATGGAAAAGTACGTATGCCGGAACTCTCGTGCGTCATCTGATAATCGGTGTAACCGTACTCGTCGTCGCTGTACCGGAAGGTCTTCCTCTAGCCGTTACACTCTCCCTCGCCTATTCCGTCAAGGTGATTATACATACATTTATTCCTATTTTCGTAGAACAAAGAGCTTAATCGAGAATTTTTCTTGTGTTCCGGATCGCGCGCAGAAAATGATGAAGGACAACAATTTGGTACGTCATTTGGACGCTTGCGAAACAATGGGTAACGCAACGGCCATATGTTCCGACAAAACTGGCACCCTGACGACCAATCGAATGACGGTCGTACAATCGTACTTGTGCGAAAAATTGAGTAAAACAATACCGTCGTTCGCGGAAATACCTAATCACGTTGGTAATCTGTTGATTCAATCGATATCGATTAATTCGGCGTACACGTCCAGAATAATGCCCGGGCAAGATCCTACCGATTTGCCGATGCAAGTCGGTAACAAAACCGAATGTGCCTTACTTGGATTCGTAATTGCCCTGGGCAAAAATTATCAAACATTGAGGGATGACCAACCTGAGGAAACATTCACGCGGGTATACACGTTCAACAGCGTTAGAAAGAGCATGTCGACCGTTGTACCACGACAGGGCGGTGGTTACAGACTCTTCACCAAGGGCGCTTCCGAGATCATCATGAAGAAGTGCGTCAATGCGCCAATTATTGTTTTGTTGTTGTTGTTGTTGTTGTTTTTTCTGCGATTAGATTAAATTGCATTATAAATGATTTTGATGGTACGATTGCTTTTGCAGATGTGCCTTTATTTATGGTCGGGACGGAAATTTGGAAAAATTCACGCGAGACATGCAAGATCGTCTGGTTAAGAACGTGATTGAGCCAATGGCGTGTAACGGATTACGTACAATATCAATAGCGTATCGTGACTTTGTACCTGGAAAAGCGGAAATAAATCAGGTCCACAGCGAGAACGAACCAAATTGGGAGGACGAGGATAACATTGTTTGCAATTTAACGTGCTTGGGTATAGTGGGTATCGAGGATCCGGTGAGACCCGAAGTGCCGGATGCTATTAAAAAATGTCAAAAAGCAGGTATAACGGTGCGAATGGTAACGGGTGACAACGTCAATACGGCACGTTCGATCGCCCAAAAATGTGGTATATTCAAGCCAAACGAGGATTGGCTGATACTGGAGGGTAAAGAATTTAACAGGCGAATAAGGGACAGCAACGGTGAGGTACAACAACATTTGCTCGACAAAGTGTGGCCAAAATTGAGGGTACTCGCGAGATCATCGCCAACCGACAAATATACTCTCGTAAAGGGAATGATCGACAGTAAAATATCGGCATCCCGGGAGGTGGTCGCGGTTACCGGCGACGGTACGAACGATGGTCCAGCGTTGAAGAAAGCCGACGTTGGTTTCGCAATGGGTATCGCCGGTACCGATGTTGCCAAGGAAGCCTCCGACATTATACTCACCGATGACAATTTTTCATCGATAGTCAAAGCCGTTATGTGGGGTCGTAACGTTTACGACAGCATAGCCAAGTTCTTGCAATTTCAGCTTACCGTCAATGTTGTTGCCGTTATCGTCGCCTTTATCGGCGCTTGCGCCGTACAAGATTCACCACTCAAAGCCGTACAAATGTTGTGGGTTAATTTAATTATGGACACTCTAGCCTCGCTCGCCCTCGCCACCGAACTACCCACTCCCGATCTTTTGCTTCGTAAACCTTATGGACGCACGAAACCCCTTATATCGAGAACCATGATGAAGAATATCCTTGGTCAAGCGGTTTATCAGTTGATTGTTATTTTCACGCTTCTCTTCAAGGGTGAGTCTCTCTAACTCTCTCTCTCTTTCTCTCCAATTCCGCCATCCAATCAAAACTATTAACTTTTGTCGTTGTGCGCGTTTTGACAAACAGGCCACGACATGTTCGACATCGACACCGGACTCGGAGTTGCGGAACAGGGTGGTGGTGCGACCCAACACTTTACAATCATATTCAACACATTCGTCATGATGACCGTGTTCAACGAATTTAACGCGAGAAAAATTCACGGTCAGCGCAATGTCTTCCAGGGAATCTTTACGAATCCCATATTTTATTCAATTTGGATCGGAACCTGCCTCTCCCAAGTGAGTCGATTTTGCCCCCTCTCTCTCCCCCCCCCCCCCCCCTCATTAATATATTTTTCTCGTCTCAAATAATCATTCCTTCTTGTCTTTGTTTTTCTTCGCTCAATCTCAGGTATTCATCATACAGTACGGTAAAATGGCGTTCAGCACAAAAGCTCTGACTCTCGAACAGTGGATGTGGTGCCTTTTCTTTGGCATTGGTACGCTACTGTGGGGCCAAGTAGTCACGTGTATTCCGACCCGCAAGATACCCAAGATCCTTTCGTAAGTCAATAATCTCTCTATTACCTTTGTGCATATTCTTACAGATTCTTTTTTTTTTTTCTTTTCTAATTCTCCGATATTTCCAAGTAATCCAGCGTCTCCGTCGCAAAGATCGTCTTCGAATAATGATTTCACTTTTTTTTGCGAATAATGGGCCATAACATTCACCGTTAAAGCAAACCATTACCGTTGCAGGACCAGCGCCCGCCCTCATTCTTCTTCTTCTTCTTCTTCTTAGGAACATCTTGTTGTTGTTTCTTTATTTATGTCCAACTTTTAATCCCCTCGGGACCCTCCGCGTTAAGAAGTAACAAGAAATGTGTTTTCTTTGCATTCGCCGTTACGTTGCAGAACGATTCGCGTTGTTTTTTTGCCACACAATTATCATTTTCTTGAAAGCTTGGAGGAGCCTTGTAAATTCACGAATGGCGTTTAGCTGTTGATCGTTGAATATTAAAAATTGATTAACCGTTAGAAATAGCGGCGCAGTGTCTATAAAACGTACGACGTCCCTTAGGGCGATAAAAAAATTTGGAAAAGATAATAAATAAGGAAGCTTTTAGTTGATACAATAGCACGATTATATGCGTACCCATTATTCATCAACAACCGCACTCGTTTCGTCACATGTATTTTTGGTTGATTCGTTGATTGACATAGATCATTATTAGTGTTATATTGGTATATTTTTGAAATTTGACAGTTAATAGGTAGTTAATAGGTAGTTAATAGGTGGTCCAGCACGATGCCCAGATTTCTTAACGTTTTCGTTCTTATACTCACTGTTTGTTAGTCTCGAGTCGCCGCTGCCGTCAGAAAAAAATCATAGTTTCCAATAGCTCTAATATTTTTCCTCCGGTAGATGGTAGACGCGGCAGCGGCGGCGGCCTATGCATGTTAGATTTCTCCCCTATTTAAACGCCAATTCTACGTACGATCGAATTGATGGGCCTCCATATATGTATTATATTTAGCTTATATAATACGGGAAAATACATTGAGTTTTTTTTTTCTTTTTATACATTTTGCCGAAGGGTAAAATCTCAACGAATATGGTAATTATTATTCGAGCTCATGATAAACCGCAATTTTTCGAAACTGTGCTTCGGACCGACATACATCTTTCGTTCGTATCCAGGTTAGTGAAACAATAAGAGAATACACGAACGAAGAAAGAAAGATACGAAAAATACAAGTAGATACGATCACTCCTTTCGCTCCGTGCTTCAAACGCTATATTTTTCCTCCGTTTCAACGAATACCGCTCACCCCCGCCGCCATTCCTTCTCACCTGCTCTGCGCTCTTGCCGACCAAACGTTGCAACTTGTTCAAATTTGGTCTTGAGAAGCAATAATTGGTCAAAATGAAGTACACAATTGCTCGAATACAACAACACATATCGG